>CANUEP010046228.1:0-52666 GCA_947857235.1 Jatropha podagrica | reverse complement strand
TTTACATGTAGAAGGGAGCTGTAAAGATGAAGTTTGCGTAATAGGATTATTACTGACTGATTCCATGATAAACAGGGTTCTCCTTCTTCTGATAACTACTGTAGCTTAACCAGTGTTCTTAGGTACTGTTTCCAAGGCTCGGATACCACATGGGCTGGGAGGCCCAGGTCTACCCAAAAGAGCTCTCATGGGCTAGACGACACACCCAGCCTTATATGGATTGAGGAGGGGTCTACCTTGTTGATTCTTTCACCCTATGTCATACCAATGGGCATAGCAAGTTATTAACTGCAGTGTAGCCATGATACATTATATCCACATGGGGGGTTATATGGACTTGGGGTGAATAAAAACATATATGGTGCAAAATTAGTAATATAATGTCCATGAGCAACATACTAATTTTGATTGGGATAAGAACTCAAGGTTATAACTAATCAGCAATATATGTTGTAGTACCATGGCTACACTACAGTAAATGACCATATAATGTATGGTCATAATAATAGGATATATAGGATAATCCATGGTTAGTGTTTATATGGTGATATTTGTCACCATATAATCACCATATACTATGCTCATGGACAAAGGTACACGGGATAGTGATATAATATGCTATACATGGGGGTATGATATATGTTTGGTTGGTGTTTTCCTTAATCACATGGTACGTTAGTATAGGAGTGAGACATATATGGTGATTATATGCCCATTGGTATGACATAGGGTGACAAAATCAGCAAGGTATATATAGCATAGTTCTTACCCCAATCAAATTAGTATGTTGCTTATGGATATTATATTACTAGCTTCCAACCATATATGCATTTATTCACCACTAATCAAAATACCATAGACATATATGACCATGACAAATTCATTCCAAACATATATATGCCCATTGGTATGACACAGGGTGATAGAATCAGCAAGATATATATAGCATAGTTCTTATTCCAATCAAAATTAGTATGTTGCTCATGGATATTATATTGCTAGTTTCCCACTATATATGTATTTATTCGCCCCAAGTCCATATAACCCACCACATGGATATAATGCATCATCGCTACACTGCAGTTAATAACTTGCTATACCATTCTATGGCCAAGGCTATTACAATGACATCTAATATAGGATCAATGATCCAAGCTTAACTCTACCCCATTTCTGTCCGATATTATATGGTATTAATCATACTCAATCACCAAAGAAGTCTATAAACATAAGATATGATGTAGTATATGGTAGATAATCTATCCATAATAGTCTAATTGGCTATTAGTATGATAAATGACATATGCCACTTATGTATAATGTCAAATTAGTGAGTGGATAAGGATAATCTATATAATCATTATAGATTACATTAAATACATTGTGGGGACAAAGATACACGGGATGGTGATATAAAATTAGTTTTGTTAGATTACCCCACCGTATATGGTAGTATGTGATATATTATGGGGGTATGAACAACATGGTATATGTCATCTCATGGACATTATGGATTACCCCCCACTATTGATCGCTATCCCAATGTATTATGTTAAATTAGTGAGTGGATAAGGATAATCCATATATGAATTTGCCCATGGGGGTATATACGTGTACCATATATGATCCTATAATGATTTTGATAGGAGAAGAACTAAAATCATTATAAATTACATTAAATACATTGTGGGGACAAATGTACATGGGATAATGATATATTATTATGACATACCGTATAAATCCATATATATGATGTATGATGGATATTAGTATGATAAATGACATATACCACTTAAGTAGTTATTCCACTCACGTATATGATCCCACTCCTGATTGGGACATTATATTACTAGAATGGTGGCATAAGCTATATATGAATTTGATATCACCATATATGTCTCACTCTTGTACTAACGTACCACATGATTATGGAAAACACCAACCACACGTATATCATACCACCACACTTATGGTATGACACAGGGTAACAGAATCAACAAGGTATATATAGCATAGTTCTTACCCCAATGGGTATATATACATATTACCTTTGTTGTTATATGGATATCCTTATTGACATCATAAATAAGTGTCATATGTCATTTATGATAGCTTGATTATTAATACACTATGGATATTACACCTTGCCACTCAGTAATATAATTTTGATTGGGGACAGATGGTAAACCCCCACGTGGATATAATGTATCTCACTAATTTGACATCATACATAATTGGCATATGTCATTTATCACACTAATAGCCAATTAGACTATTATAGATAGATTATCTACCATATACTACATCATATCTTATGTTTATAGACTTCTTTGGTGATTGAGTATGATTAATACACGGGGTAGTGATATATTATGCTATACATGGGGGTATGATGTACGTGTGGTTAGTGTTTTCCCCAATCACGTGGTACGCTAGTGCATGAGTGAGATATACGTGGTATGATATACGTGTAGCATAATATATCACTATCCCTTGTACCTTTGTCCATATATACTATTCTATGGTGATTGAGTATGATTAAATACCATATAATATGTTGGATGGGGGGATATAATATATATACATCATTCCATATGTATTGGTATATCCTTATCCACGTGGAATGCCACTGGTATATGATTGATATATATGTAGATATATACCTCATAATACCTATCCATATATACCATACCCCATATATGTATGGAGGTATGATATCATATAACCCAGCTTAACCATATACATTACTCATGGTATTACTAGTTAATATTCACCCCACTCCTGGTTAGTATCATGATATAATATACTACATCCATATGGTATTAATCATACCCACAAGTCTAATTGGCTATTAGTATGATTATATGACATACGTGTGGTTGGTGTTTTCCACATGATCCTATATTAGCATGGTATTAATCATTTAATGTAATACATTATGGGGTATGCTAACATACCACATGATTGTGAAAAATACCAACCACACGTATATCATACCCCCATGTATAGCATAGTTTTTATCCTAATCAAAATTAGTATGTTTCTCATGGACATTATATTACTTGTTTCCCTATGTAATAGCATAATATATAATGGTTTGGCAAGTCATTAACTGCAGTGTAGCCATGATACATTACATCTATGTGAGGGGGTTCTATGGACTTGGGTGAATAAATACATATATGGTGGGATATGATGTAGTATAATGTGCATGAGCAACATACTAATTTTGATTGGGATAAGAACTATGCTATACATACCTTGCTGATTCTATCACATTGTGTCATACTTATGGGCATATATATGGTTGGAATGAATTTGATATCATCGTATATGTCTCACTACTATACTAACGTACTACATGATTGAGGAAAACACTAACCACACATATTAGTAATCCATAATATTAGAGAGTGGGGAAGGATAATCCATATAATCATTATAGATTACATTAAATACATTGTGCGGACAAAAGTACACAGGATGGTGATATATTATGCTATACATGGTGGTATGATTAATACCATATAATATCATGACATCTACAAATGACATATTATCATGCTACATCATATCCTTGTGTACTCCATATTCGGTGGCATGACTTAGTCATAAGTGGCATACGCTCTATAGTATATCGCCATTAAATACATTGTGGGGGTATGATATTAATATGAGCATAGAGTGTGGGCCTCGAGTTAAGGACCCTTTCGCCTTCCCAACAGGACCAATAACTAGATCCAAGGCAAAAAGGCTGAAAGAGGCATTACAAGGCTACATACAACATTTTATAAATAAAGAGCTAAAGCTACGTGAAGATGGAAATTATGGGCTAAACCCTCTGATACAGATCCACTATCACCAACCACTTATGGAGCTCAAGGGAACAAGGACCGCAACAAATGCAATCCATTAGCACTTCCTAATGGACCAATTACAAGGAGCCGTGCAAATAAGTATGGAGCAACCATGTCCTTACACATTCAAGAACAAGTCACACAAGAGTCCATGACCTTGCTTTCAACAAGTGCTTTGAAGAACTTGAAGAAACACCTAAGTTTCTTACATTAATAGAAGCACATGTTAAGTGGGAACCTAAATTGGATAGCACGCCCGTGCAAGGTGGCACGCCCTAGACCGTGCAACCCCCTGCCTCTCACTAAGTTAGTTAGTTATTTTGAGTTTTTGCTTTGTAAATGGGTTGGGCCTCCTATAATTCGATCCCCTATGATTATTTTAGCCTTGGTTTGTTTAGATTTAGTCAATCTTTAGTAGATTTGGATTAGATATCCAAATCCTTAAGTTGTTATGATTTTGTTAGTCATATCCTTAGTTGGTTTATATTTGCTAAATCCTACTCCTTAGCTAACTCTAAATCCTTTAAGGATCTGGACCTCTTAGATTAATATAAATAGCTTGCTATATTGTAATTTGATGAATTATTCAACGAATTAAAAAGAGAGTTTCTTCTTCAACTTCATGCCTTTGGCGTGTTCATGTTTTTAGAGGGTGTGAGATTGCATTCTTCTAATTGCATCAAGAATCAAGGTAAACTTATCAATTCTTTTGTGACGTTTATCTTATTCTACTACTCTATTATTGGTGTTCTTGCTTCTTTAAGCTTTGGGTGCCATAGAGGGGAATTTATTTAGATCTTGGATCTCTTCCAAAACTTGTCATAGAGTTCATGGAATATATTTCCATTGGGTTCTGCGTCAGAGCACACCCGAAGCCTTAAAATTGATTTGAGCTACTAAAAGCCTTAAACCTAATATAGGCACCTAAACTGAAGGCATTGCCTTGATCAAAGGCTTGGATACTGATTTCGATTTCTAAGCCTCTAACTCTGGTTTGAGCTACTAAAAGCCTTAAACCCAGCCCAAGCATCCAAACTGGGGGCAATGCCCTGATCAAAGCCTCAAGTACTGATTTAAGCATTTCCTTGCACACTACTTCAGCTTCAAACACTGACTTGAGTTAACTAGAAGCCTTGAACACTAGCCTAAGCATCTAAAGTGGGGACAATGCCTTGATCTAAGCCTCAAATACTAATTTGAGCATTGCCTTCCATATTCCTTAAACATCAACCTAAGGACCTCGGGATTACCAATAGCCTTAAACCTGACCTAAGCACATCAATCATTTAAATTGGGGGCAATGCCCCGATCTAAGCCTCAAATACTGATTTGAGCATTGCCTTCCACATTCCTTAAGCACTGACCTAAGGACCTTTAGATTACCAACAACATTAAGCCTGACCTAGGCACCTTAAGCATCTGAACTAGGGGAAATGGCCTCATCTAAGCCTTTAATATTGCTATAAGCATTGCTTAAACATGCATCATAGCCTCAAACGCCGACCTGAGCAAACACCATTATACCTAAAGCCTTAAACACTAACCTGAGCTCCCCCAAAGTGTTAATCTACCTCAAAAGCCTTAAACCTAACCTAAGCACTTGCCAAACACCTTCAAAAGCTTGAACCTAACCCAAGCACCTCAACTAGGGGCATTTGCCTTAACACCCAAGCCTCAAACTTGACCCAAGCAAACCTATTACTAAAAACCTCAAGTCTAACCTAAGTACACCCATGGCCTCATACCTGATATGAGCATACCAATCACCAAAAACCTCAACTCTAACCTGAGTACACCTAAATCCTTAAGCCTAACCTGAATACCATAGAATGCCCCTCAAACACTAACTTGAGAAACATCCAATTGCCTAACAAAAGTGCACGCTTTTACCCTAACCAGAGAAAAGATCAACCTTCTTTTGTTTTTTCCATGATTGGTGATGGAAGTAGACCCCATCACCCTTATCCAGTCTACCTAAGAATGGCCACTATCTAGATCGGACATTAATATGAACCCCATTCCTCAACATCAACCCAAGAGATAAACACAAACCTTGATTCTCTAAAGTCCAATATAACCAAACACTTTCTTCAAACCAAAGCTTCAAATCTGATATGAGTAGCATAAAATGGCTTCATCCAAATTGCATGCTTCAAGCCTAACCAAAGTGAACTCTAACCTTCTTTTGTCTCCCTTTTTAATCCAGATGAAAGCACACCCCATCAGCTTAATCCATCCTATCCAAGCTCTTCTATGGAATTGGTCTTTAAAGGAGACCATAGAGTAGTCCCCAGTATGCATTGAGTCTAAGTCTAAGCCACAAACTGAAAGTAAGTTAAAGTTCAGTTCCTTAAAGTCTATGTCTTTTCTTTTTCTTTTTATCAAACCATGGAGGTCTTTTTATCAAACCTAATGTAGATGTCTTTTAGGGCTCTTTTATTTATAATGAAAAGTTCCAGTTTTCTTGTTACTACTTTCTCTAGCTTGAGTGAGATAGAAAAAAAAGAGAATAAATGTTGGCATTGAATTTGATTCGAGGATAGTGCTTTTATCCTAAAAGGAAAAACTTAAAAGGAATAAATCACAGGTTTTTTTCATAATCTTTTCCCCGAAAATAAAAATAAATTAATGTGGCAACTTTAAACGCATCAACTATTTTTTCAATACAAATTACATTGGCTCCAAATTTCTGTACACCATTCTGATTCTGTTATATAAGCCATTCGAGGCATCTAAATTTTTAAAAAACATTATCGGGCAATTGACTTTCAATTCAAGCTTGTGCGGAGGTAATCCATTTGGCAATAAAGTGTTGAAAAATTCCTCTTGGTAGTAATTTCTTGTGTCATCTATTATTTCATTGAAACTATTGTGGATCTTGCTCTGGCCAGGGAATAACTCTATCATCTTCTGATTCATTCCATCAACATATTAGATTATTGTTGCTAGTATTGCACAACTTGTCATATACTGGTCAGAGTTTACATTCTCTTCAAGCATTGGGAATACTTCATCAATTCATGATCTCTCGCTAGTTTCATTGTTATCGTGTTTTACTACCATCACTTTTGGTATCGTTATATTTCCCTTATGGTTTGTTTGCTCTTCTCAGTCACCAACTTGAAGTAAAAATTCTCCTAAATATCTATCTGTCATTGCTCTCATATTTGTCATCAAACGCAACACTTTCATTACTCTCTAAAGATAGGAATTTACAAGGCTATTTTTGTCTTGTAGCTTTTGGCACCACCGGCACAATCTATTTTTTTTTTCATATTCTTTTATTTTTCTCTTTCGAAACTTTCTTCTCATTTGGTTATGGAAAAATCTTCTTCTTTATTTAATCTGAAAAAGAATTTATATTCTTTACCGATGCACCTAATCAACCTCTTATAATATTCACTTTTTTCTTTGGGTTCTTGTTAAAATAATTAAAATGAATACATTTTAATTGTTTAAAAATATAAGATTTATTTTTAAAAAATTAAGATTTATTGTAAATCAAAGAGATTATATATGTATAAAAAATCTATAAATCTATAAATTTATTATAACTCTAAACACAAATAAAAAGAATAAGAAATTACTAAATAATAAGAAATATAAATAAAAATTATTCTATCTATAAATTATAAAATGAGAGAGTTAATACTTACTATAAAAAGAAAACATGATCGCAAACTTAATAATTTCAAATTAACGAAAATTTGAAGTAATAATCTTGATAATCAAAATAAATAAATTCTTGATAATAAAAAATAATTAAAATTAAACACACACACACACAGATATATATATATATATATATATATATATATATATATATATATATATATATATATATATATATTGGTATGGTAAAACATATTCCTAACTACTATAATAAAAATAAGAAATTGAAATCATAATTAAGGATTAGATTATATTTTCTAATAGAATTTAGATTAGAATATAAATAAAAATATCAATAAAATTAAAAATTTTTTAATTAACAGATGACTAAATTATCATTATTGTTAGTAATTAAATTTGAAATTTATAAGAGCATTCTAAAGACCCAATGTTCACCCCATTCATACTTTTATATGTATTATAGATTACTAAATTATAGGAAATATAAATAAAAATTATTTTATTAATTTATAAAATGAGAGAGTTAATACTTACCACAAAAAGAAAATATGATCGCAAATTTAATAATTTCAAACTAATAAACATTTGAAGTAATAATTATTGATAGTTAAAAGAAATAAATTTTTTATAGTCAAAAGTAATTAAAATTAAATATATATATATATATATATATATATATATATATATTGATATGGTAGAATAAATTTCTAATTAATATTATTATAATAAAAATAATAAATTGAAATTATAATTAAGGATTAGATTAAACTTTCTAATAAAATTTAAATTTAAATAGGAATAGAAATAACAATAAAATTAAAAAAATTTTAATTAACAAATGACTAAATTATTCTTATTATTAATAATTAAACTTAAAATTCATAAGGGCATTTTAGAGACTCAATGTTTTCCATATTCGTACATTTATATATATATTATAGATATAGATTATAGATAGATTTTTATTTATTTTTTATATATTTAGTACTTAAATAAATCTTCCTTTATAACAATAATAATCAATTACTACTTATCATAATTAATATTATGTTGAATTAAATATTAGTGCATATAATTATCGTAATACTAATATATAATAATTTACAATTAGATTAATATTAGGATTCCTAATTGATTTAATATTCCTATTTAGTTAAGATTTAATATTTTTTTAATGATTTTTTAAATAAATAATTTATAATCGACTAATAAAATACTAATAAGATTAAAATTCTATTAATTAAAATAAGAATAAATTACCCTTAATGATATTTTTAACTAACCAATAAAATTAAAAGTTTACAGGGGCGTTTTAGTGAGCCAATGTTTCCCCTCCCTCCCCAATTCATATTTTTATATATATTAGATATAAATTGTGAAATTTAGAAATGTTGTTCATTTAATTAATTAGTTTGATTAAATTGTTAGTATAAGTTGTGTAAGACTAATGGCACAATTAAATCCTAAACAATTTATAGAAATTAACATATTAAGGAATTATTAATTAAAAATGATAAGAAATTATAAATGGTATAAATTTGAAACTAAGACAGATAAATTATTTATGAATTGAAAAAATAGAATAAATATCGATACTGATTATCTGTGAAAATATTGAGAATGGTCGATGAAAATTGGTTGAGTTTCCCCGATAGATGGGTTGCGTATTGTGATATGTAAAAATTCAAGCAGTTTAGTTTATAAAGGAGATGCTGTCGAATTTTTAACAGAAAAGGAAAGGTTTATTTTAAAAGTAAATTTTATTATATTAAATAATAAATTGTGATAGTAAATAAAGAAATAAATTAACAGAGTAAAAAATTAGGTAATTAAGCACAAATTTATTCATATTATATTGGATTGATTTTGACAAAGTATTTGAAAATTGAATTTTAAGTGGTATTTTGAGAACAGAAAAAGTAAATTAATGTGAGGATTGTCATTTCAAAACCATATCAAAACCATATTATATTTATTTGGTAAAATAATTAAGTATATGAAAATGTATACAAATAAATTTAGAAAATGATATAAAAACTTATTTTAAGTGGAATTATAAAGATAAGTATTAAATTGGTTTGAAAAGTAAAATATGATTTCTAAGGGAAAATCAATTTTAATTAAATGATTTTAATAAGTAAGCTGAATAATTTTTTTAATGGAATTTAAAAAGAAACTGCCAAATTCATTTGAGAAATAAAATGTAACCTCTTAGATAAGATTAACTTTTGGCAAATGAATTATGAAGTATAGTTTCTTAAGAGAAGTAAAATGAATAAATAATTTTAATGAATATATTAAATAAACTTATGAAAGATATAATTAATTAGTTGTCAAAATGTAGATTATGACATTTGATGAAAATAGAATATATAAACAAAAAATAAGAATATTAAGAGTTTAAATATTAACAAATGACTGAAAATGCAATGTGAATTTAATATTAGGTTGAGGATTTTCAAGAGTCTGTTATGAAAGTTTGGTTGAACTATGGAAATCAAGTTCTTGCTTCAGGTGAGTAATAATATATAATGCTTTACCAAACTCATGATTGCATAATTTATTCTATGCTTATTTCTAAACTCTTACATATACAGTTTATGGATGAATGAACGTGTACTAATAAATGTTGTGAATAATTGCTTTGTGCATGATGATATGTGATTGATGAATGGGAGTTGGGATGATGTGAATCACCTGGGTTGAGGGCATGGGCATGGTGAGAATGCTGACGGCGGGCCATAAGCAGTGGGAGTGGCGTCCCTCCTTGTGTGCTCCAGATAAAATGTTATTTATGGGAAAAAGTTTTATGAGAAATATTATATTTAAAATTTTTTTACCTGAATAGGGGTTGGCTCCCTGGGCACACAAGTAGCAAGACCATACTATGGATATTAAAACATGCTTGGGAGTGATCGTGGTCCTGTTAAGGTGATTTTACTGACTAATAACCATTTGATCTGCGTATGGTTGCTGTTGTTTGTGGATATTATGGTTGACATTGTGTGAATGGAGAGCGTTCAACTAGAACAGATTAAATACCATTCATGTGAATGGAGGGTGTTCAACTAGAACAGATTAAATACCGCTCCCCTTTAAATTTTTTCAAGAGAATGTAAATTATTTGTAAATCACTTGAAGCTCTAGTCCTCCTCTTTTTTAGGGTTGGTTAAAGAAATGTTTAAATGTGTAAGATAGCATCATGTCTAATTAGGATCCTTTATAATTATACAATAATAGAAAATCCGCAGTTATGATGGGTATTTTATTGATATAATAATAATGTCAAGTGTATGTAAAATTTTATTTGAATAGTTGAATTTTTATGAAATAAGGCCTTGTGACTGTGTGGATCATTAATAATATAATGGATTGTCTTGTGGAATATTCTAGATTTTATGGATTTCTAATCAGTCTTTAGGCTTACTATGGACCTTGGTGGCCTTAAGCTTTCCCAGGCCTTATTGCCGGTCCGACCCATGGAAACAGATCATGACAAAGTTGGTATTAGAGCATAAGATTTGAGATTTAGAAATATAACTAAGGATAGTTAGGATTTATTACTTATCTAATATGGTTTTTCTTTGCTTCTCTATCAATGGAGTCTTGCTAATGTAGATATAATAAGAGGGTCAATAGTTGAAAGCTATGTGCTTATATGTATTATGAGGTATAGAGGTAAAAAGTTTGGCATGATATAAGTTGTAATAAATTAGGATTAAATTAACTTGAGGTTATATAGCAGGTAAATTTATGTGATTGTGCAATAATGTGTGGTATAAATATTATAATAAAGACATGATCAGGGGTGTTTTGAATAATATTAGTAGAAAGGTATTAGTGTAACTTTAATTAATTTAAATGGGAATTTGATGGTTAGAAAGCATTAAGAATGGATAAATAAATTGCATAAAAGTTTATGTTGTTGATTACAAAAAGAATATTAAATATTTTCTATTCATGAATAATATATGACCATGCTGTGGAGTTTAAGTTCAATATAAGTTGATGTTACAAGCAATGAGTTTCTTATGAAAAATTAAATTTCTAAAGTGTTGCCTTATATATATATATATATATATATATAGACACACACACACACATGAAGTTATGTTTCACGATAAAATTGAAGTATTGCAGGATATTATTTTGAAATATGATTGTGATGGGATATTAGATTTTGATAGCAAATATAAGATTCATTGTTTACTTAAATATAAAATAACAGATGATTAGGAGACGTTGACATGATACATTATTTTATAGAGAAACATTTTATTTTATAGGAGTTCTGTGAAGGATATTTTTGAGGTTGATATATAAACTTGATATTAATAAGAGATGAGTTATGAGTATATAGTTATTCAAAAGGGTCTATGAGATATAATTTTGAAATTTTTGAGAAAATTTTCCTTTTTATTTATAAAATTAGTGAAGATTTAAAGTGATACTATATATATAATAGAAAACCTCGCCCTTTAAATAATAAGCATATTAAGAAAATTATGATAAGATATAATATATACAATGAGTATATTTGATAAATTCTTATTTAAACTTAAACTGAGTATTACAAAATATTTTTATAGATTGAGGATTGAGATAGTCTACTAGATACCTGGCTAATTAAAGTATCATATTCTATTAATTGGTCCTAAGGCAAGGCCATATATAAGGTCAAGAAAACATTAAAGGTATATGTATAAATGTGTTATTATGTGTGAATAATTTTAAAAGCATACAATCTTTAATATAACCAATTATTAATAATTGAAAGCATAGGCATAAGCTGGAGGTGGAACATAATGTCTAAATAATCAATCTTATGATAAGACAATAAATTGGATTAGTGAGACATAATATGAATTAGTATAAACTTATAAATGTGTCTATCTATGAGAATAAAACTTATAATATATGTTTGGACTAATGAAGTGCTGTGTAAATTTTTGTATAAGTTTTTAAATGTGTTTCCTCCATGTTAAAGATTTTATGAACAGATGATCTTTGATATAACCTATGATATGAGATAGAATACATAAGTATAAATTGTGAAGGGACTATATTTTAAGAGAAATGGTAAGTTGCTTTATGTGCAAATATGTGGAATACTTAAGAATGATTGAAAAAAAATTTTGACATGACTATGTATGATATTAGTGAAGCATTAAATGCATTTGTGTTAATAGATTGTTATGTGTTAATGATTTTAGGAGCGATCAGTTCTTGATATGGTTTAGAATATATAACTGAACACATTAGCACAGATATATGAAATGAAATTGCTTTGATTGAAATGAATTTACTATGACAGAATAATTAGTTGAGAAATCTGACATGCATGAAGGAATAATAGCCTACTTTTATTTTCTCGTCAGATGTAAAGTATAATTTTTTTTTCTTGCATGATTTATTGTGATGCATTTAGAGAATATGGTAATGTAAGAATTACCTAGAGGGAAAAATGAAACATAATGTATTGAAAATTATAAGACCTTACTTTCATAATTGTTAATAACCATGGTGTATATGGATGAATTTTGACATAATCAAATATTATTCTTCTGTAATGTCAAGATTAAATGCAAGAATGGTGCAAAAATAAAGTAATAAAAAAATAATAAGGACAATGATAGTGATATATATATATATATATATAAGTATGAAAAGAATTATGCAAACAAAGAAATATGGAGGAGAAAATTTAAGGCAAAAAGGGAAATAGAAGAAAGAGGTAAAAGGAGGTAAAAAAGGAAAATAAGAAAACTATATTGATTAACACAAATCATTAGTGATTATTGGTTAAAACATAAGTTATTAGCAATCATTAATCTTGAATATATATTAAAAATATATATATACATTTTAGTGTATAAGAAAAATATGGAGAAAGTTAAAGGAAAAGAAATAAGAAATGAACAAAGAAAACAAAAGATAATAAGTAGTAAAAAAAAAAGAAATAATAAAGAATGTGAAAAGAAGAAGAGGGGAAATAATATATGAAATGCAAATCAATAGGTTTAGAAATCAAACCAACTAAGAGTTATTAAATCAAATCAAACCAAAGGTAAAGAAAAAAGCAAACAAACAAAATACACGTTAATGATGTGTAATGCCCTGATTTTCAGAATTTACAAATAATAACTTACTGGATTGCTAATTAGTACTAAATTGGGATTTGGTACGATTTTCAATTTGGATAAGTTATTTTTATGATTATTGAATCTATATGGTGATTCATGTATTGCATGTTATTTGTATGACCCTCCATGCATAAAATGATTTCTGGATTGCAAATTGTGAGGTTGTCCTTATGTGTTAGTTATATGCCTATAACCAATTTGATTGGTTATATTTTGGATATAATATTTGATTATTAATAAAAGTCCATGAGACAATATTGCTTTGTAAAATAAATTATAATGTGGTTACAATTATGAGTTTTTTATTTGCATTAAAGTAATGTCTTTAAATATTTTTTGTCGATGTTCCCCTCATTATTGAACGATGATTAGAGCTGTTGAGACCGATACATATTATGTTCTTTCCTTAGGAAAGCAGCTGTTCACATAAGCTGAGATATGTGTGATATCTAGAACTAATATGTAGGTGTTTGTTATTTAAACAAGTCCACTGAATAGACCTGTATGAAAATTTCATATGGAGAGTTACCTATGTCTATGAAATATTCAAGTGATGGTTGTATAAGTGATCTTTTGACTTGAGATTACTAAGCTATCTTATATAGGGATGATTATACTTTGATTCTTTATTCACATTATTTATTATATGAATAATAAGCAATGATTAAATTGGACATAGTATGAACTGTATGGAGATACTTGTGTAATTAAGAGAGGATTCATCACCCTATGTAAATTAGGAAAAATGTTCTGATTGTTTTCTACTAATATTGATTAAGAAATCATTGCGTAAGGTGGAACGAAATTAGCAAATAAGATTTGAAATTTTATTCAACTGATCAATGGCTAAGGTTAAGAAAACTTACATGATTTAATAAAGCAGACATACTCCATGCCTAATTACTAATCAGAACATTAATGATAAATGGATATTAATTATACTGATAAATCATGCACTGAAAGTTTAAGTCAAATACTTTGACTTTTCAGATATTTGAGTAATCTTAATATGTTGTACTTAACCTTCAAATATTAATTAATTAATATTCGTTACCAACATATTTGGAACCTAAAAGGTCACACACATAAGAATAAATATGAGAGTGAAAACAAAAAATCGAATCAAGTATAACTTGATTACAAATAAGTTTTGTGGAGTTAAAGATAAAATTATAATTTATATTTAATCACAATTTTACCTAGATTATTAAGTATTGACTTAATTCATTTATGTCTAAAATTTATTAAGATAAATTTTAGATTAAATAAATCTAATATCTTAATTATGATTTATTTATTTAAATAGTTAAATAAATAAATATAATTGATTAAATTAAAAGTTTTATTAATATATGTATTATGATTTATTTATTTAGATTGTTTAAGTAAATAAATATGCACATATATATTTAGTTATAATTTATTTATTTAAAAGGTTTAAATGAATAATTATAATTAATTTATTTGTAATCTAAGATTTTTCTATATAAGGTTTAAGAAACAGTATAAACTGTATGAAAGTCAGAGTGAGTTGTTGCTCATAGTTTCAAAACAAAACAGAGAGTCTACGATAGCTAGCTTCATCATACGCTCTATTTTCTCAACCCGTTAAAATAGTTTTAAAGTTTTTCAATTATCCATTCGTATGGATATTACTAGAGGTCAGACGTTTAGATGGCTTATGATTTGCGACATTCTAGTTTGGTAGATCAAAGTTTCGAATAATCTATAAAAAAGGTATTCTTTTAAATAAATTTTATTGTCTTACTTGTTTAAACGAATCCCTATTGGTATAGTTAACTGTTTTAATTATATTATTTCATTGCACATATTTGATATTGAAATCCAACAATAATATTAGAGTTATCATTTAAATGTTTAAATTATAAAATAATATATTGATTATTGAATTAATTCATCCGCTGAAATTTGGTATTTGAAAAAAATCAAATATGAGTTTTGTTAAATTTTACGGATCTGATTTTCAATTAAATTTGATTTAATGAATTAATAATAATAATAAATTGTATTGAAAATTTGTTTTGTCGAAGAACAAAACGGGTAAGTTGGTTTACTGTCGCCAACCGCCGTGAGCCGCGGGCAGCAGCACTGCATCCAGCTCGTCTGGACGCGTGCAGCCTCCTGCGAGCGCTCCGGCGACGGCTCAGTGGTGCTGCAACATTTGTTTTCGTTCTTCCGATCAAATAAAAAAAATTGATTTGAAGACACAATTTTCCGGCGATGACTGTGCCAATCAAGGCCGGATATGGAGTGTCCATGGTGGTGCGACCACAACTGGACCATCCTCTGGCTGAGCAGGCGCCGTCGGTGACTGGACATGGTGGAGCGGCGCTAGGTTTCAATCGGGAATGTTTTGTTTGCTATTTAGAGAAGATGACAGTATAATTACAGTTTGATCCTTTCATGTTTTCCACTTTTTCTGTTGGGTCCAAACGTGTTTTATTTATTTTCAATTAAGTCCTGAAATTAGTTTTAATTAGGTCTTTTAATTAATTTCAAATTAATTAAAGTTTGAGGACCATTAAAATTAATTGTCACCAACAAAAATTAAATTCAGAATATTTTTCTAATTTTGTTAGAAAAGAAAATTAAAATAGTTTAGTTTGTAATAAAATTATTTTGTGAATTTATTTCTAATTGAATTAGGGAATAAATTAAATAAATAGAATTGTTTATTAATTCTAATATGACTCGAATTAGTAAAATTGATTTATGAAATAATTTTATAATTTCTAAAATTAGTTTTTAATGAGATTTGATATATGAATAAAATTGTTTTCTTCATTGATTTTGAAAATATCAAATATAAAATTTTAATTGTTAAAATTTTATTTTTAGTACATGGGACCAATAATTAATATATATTATCATTAAATAAGATTAAATGCATTTGATGTGATTATTATGCATGATGGGTGATTATGGACATTAGAAAAAGACCTATGTAATTGATTTATTATATTTGATTGAATGATTTATGTAATTTTAAATAGGGTTTGTGTATCCTGATTGAGTTGTAAAATTTCTTACTTATTTTATTTAATTATATAATAGTTAGATAATCAGAATATATAAATAGAATATTGTTTTATAACCCAAGGAGAAAAGGAGAATTGAAGAAATTATATGGAGCTTTAAAGAATTCAACTCAAGGAGCTGCTATTGAGCCTTGTGAAGATCTAAGAAGCTACTATATAGGATTTTTTACCATCTAATTTTCTTAATAGCCCAAGAAAATTAGTTTTAGAAATGTCCATAATCTTGCTATTAGAATGGCATGCTAAAGGTGTATGTTATATATATATATGATATGTCATTATGCAAAGTATGAGACCTGCAATTAAAATTTAATTATTAAATCCCTTATTAAAATTTTAAGTACATATGGAGAAAATGATTGATTATCACCCATTGTTATAGCATGAAAACCAGAGCTCCCTTACAATTTGACTTGTTGGGCAAACTCAAGGTTGGTTGTAACCGAACATGTTTAATGCTATCAAATAACTTGAACAATAGTTTTACTTAACTAATTTATTTGGTTTGGATGAGCAAACTCATGATCAAAAAATATTTGGGCAAAGTTAGACGAAACATATTTGATATGTTTAAATAAAGAGTTGTCACCTAATTGATCTAAGAGTCACATAAAGATGTGATTGATAAATTATATTATCTACCTAAATTAATTCAATATAACTTGTTGGGAAAACCCAAGATTTTCTAGGTTAATTAGGATCTTAGCCTATTAGGAGATCTAAATGTTGGATTTCCCGAATTAATAGAAAGAGCTATTAATTTGAATAAAATAGTAGGGAACTAAATAAAAATTAAAGACCTTATTTAATTGTATGAAATTAATATTTGATATCTCTATATTTGTAGATCAATTATCACTATGAGTAATAACGTATGCCTGCATAGCCTACTTGATGCTAATAAACTGATTGGACCAAACTTTATTGACTAGTATCACAATTTGAGAATTGTTCTCAAGTAAGAAAAGAGGTTATATGACCTTGACAAGAACAAATCAGATATTCCCGCTAATAATGCTATTGAAAAAGAAAAGAATAACTTCAATTGTCATACTGATGACGATGAGCAGGCGATATGTTTGATGTTGGTTAGCATGAGTTTTGAACTTCAAAAGCAGAATGAGAATATGAATTCTCGCACCATCATCTTGCATCTCAGAGAGTTGTTTGACTCTCAAGGTAGGTCTGAGAGGTATGAGACCTCTAATATGGCATGTATTTAACTTTAATCACTTATATAATTACTCCAAATTAGATAAAATCTCACACCAAATCATATATATATCCTAGAATCGCCTAAACCTATGCTTTGATACCACTAAATGTAACACTCGTAGCCTAATCTCGGAGGATCAGACGACGAATACCACATTAGGCGCCGAAGCACCGTCTTATCTCACTTATAACTCTAGATCATATATTAGAAGTGGCTAAGTTTCTATAAGGAGACAAGAAATTAAAATTTAAAAATAATATGTAAGGAAATTCCTACGAAAAATTTGCAAAAATTTCATCTAAAAATTAACTTGCCACATAAAGAAAACATATGCACTTCCAATATAAATTCTCCATCAATCCTCAAAACTCCAATTCAATACAACAAATCACAAGCACTTCTAAATATCCATCAACTTGCTTAAGTTCTATCATGATATTATAACATTCATTCCAAGGATTATTTATTAACAATCATACATAAAAAATATAATAAGATGTTATTACTTAATTAATCACAACTCTTAATGAATTTACAAACTTAATATATACAACCTCAACCATTTAGAATATTTTTCTATACATATCAAAACCATAATTTACTATATATCTTACCCCAAAAGATATTTCTACTCTGATGCTACTCCTCCAGTCATAAATACAAATGTATCTTCATTTTCTTATAGCAAATTAAAATTCCGTTCTTAGTTAAGGCTCATACTAATACATAATGAAGCATAAGTAGATTCGATTTCTGAATCACATAATCGTGGCACGTGAAAGCGTCACCCACATCACACAATCGTGGCCTATGAAAGCGATACCCACACATCACATAATCGTGGCCTATGGAAGCACCACCCATACATCATATAATAAGTGCGTCCGCCTATTCTTAAGAGCTAATAACCCTAGCATATGATCATAGCTCCACATAACAGAATGGCCTAATAAGCCCAGCATGCTCACATATCGGAATCAATCTCATCTTATTATATTTCAGTCATGCATAGTAGAGCCCAAATCAAAACCATTCTTTCATAATTAGTTTTATTTTTTATACACAATGCCTTACTCAATACCTTTTATAACTTAATACTTATCATTTTAAAATCACTTAGCTTTCAACTTGTAAATACTCATTAAGTTCTTTTATGTTCAAAACCAAAATCATGCTTAGCTAAAAAAAACTCTTAAAAGTTAACATTTAAAAGGCAAAAACATGCCTTACTCATTAAAGGAGGTTCGACCTCTTATTGAAAGAAAGGAGGAATGACTTCCTCCATTAAAGCCTCAATTCCTAAATCAAATTCACTACTTTAAACCATGAAAATCATTATTTGAAATAATTGACTTCAAAACTCATTTTTACACATTCAAACCTTCTTTAAGTCCTTGAAAAATGCTAAAACATTGGAATTCAAAGTGAAGCTTTAAACTACCATTCAATAGCTCATTAACAAGCTCATTAAAGTTAAAATCACATGTAGAAATCAAAGGGAAACCAAATGCCCTTCACCTACATAGGTTCGACCCCCCTTTCAAAACAAAAGGGAGAATGTTTTCTTTTCAAAATAACCACATTATTCTTAAAGAAAAACCATTCAAAAAACTCTACAAGAATAAAAGAACACAAAAGCTTGAAATAAAAACTAAGGCCCCTCCTCCTAAGAGGTTCGACCACTCATGGTTAAAGGAGAAGGGAATGTTTCCCTTCCCTTTCAAGCATTCTACCATGCTTAAGAATCATGAGAAATCAAATTAAAACATTCAATTATCCATTTCCCAACACATTTCACATAATTCCCCAAAATCAATCAAAATCTAAAAATTGCAAACTTAAAGAAATTGAAAGGAAAATGAAAATATTAGTGCACTAACCTCTTAATCAAGCTTGAAGAAATTTCGAAAGCCTCACTCTTTGGCTTTCTTCTTCCCTTTGGTGGAGGGTTCTCCCACTTCTTCAAAGTAGAAAAAATGCACATTAAAATCAAAATTAACAAAAAAATTGAATGGAGCATGATTTAATGCATCAATTACATGCCTAATCTTTGAATTCTACTTATAAATTCACAAAACTTAAAAACCACAACTTACTTACTTCAATGGCAACACCAATTCCTTTGCTTAAAAACTCCAAATTCCAACTCTTTTTGATTAGTTCTTAATGTTTTATTATTAATTCAAAGCTTAATTAGGTGATTTGGGTGTAGTTTACAGGTAAGAAAATTGAAGAAAATGGAAGAGAAAAAAAGAAGAGAGAGTGGCATGGAGAAGAAGAAGAAGAAGAAAAAGAAGAAGAAGAAGAAGAAGAAGAAGAAGGACGAGGAGGAGGTGTTGCTTGGTGAATGGTAGATTTTAGGTGGGAAAGTCAAATTTGACTTCTTAATTTTATGCTTAATGAAGGGCTATGATCAAGTCCCTAGTATTCTCATCTAATGGCTCTAAATATTCCTCAAATAATTCTCCTCTAATTATCATTTAACTCCACCAATTAATTAAATTAATTCTGTGAAAATAATTAAATTAATTCCGTGAAAATAATTCCTCAATTATTCCTTAACATACTACACTAAAAATCGCTATTCATTAAATACCTTAATTCTCCAAAAATATTCATAAAATATTTTATACCCTCCTAAATCATGCAAACATGCTCCAAAAATATTAAATAGAATATTAGACACACATAATAATTTTTTTGGACCGAAATAATACCAAGTCGCGGACCGATGGTACTATTCATAAACCGGTAAATCACTATTACCGACACTGAAAAAGAAACTAAATAAACAGACTATTACAGACTCTCCTGATTCTCACAATACGACTTTGTATTTTTGACCTTTTAATGAGGCTTAAACACTTTAAATGCATACTTAATGTATCTTTGATGTGGTTTCCTTTAGAATCTTATTTAAATAAGGTTAAAATTCTACATGAACATCAAAAGAGAATACATAAGATATGAACCATGGTTAGTTGATTTTAATTGGGTATTCTTACTTAATTATACTCCTTCATATAATCTATTAAAGTCTAATGCTATGCGTTGCATGATTACATGATGAAGTAAAATTAACTAAGGGGAGATTTGACTGGTCCTTCATATAAATGAGCTAAGATATTTTATTGTATAATGCCTAATTAAATATACATGCATGAATGATATTGCCATGTTTGGGATTGTAGTTGCACATTGATGAATAAAACTTTATGAAGGCATGATCCCTAATAAACATGCATAGGACTTATGCAAGAAAAGTTTTGATGGGTGAAGTGAAATATTTATGAGTCAATACATCATCTTAAGTAATAAAGAATGATACATTGCTTAATATATGATTACACGTGTTGTAAATTAAACCTAACTAAGTAATTAGATGTGTAATTAGTGTATTAAAGCTTGAAATAAGAAATTTAAAGTATGACTGTATAACTAAATGATTAACTAAATCACTAGTAAGTTTAATAGGAATAATGAGCAATATATTCAAATGATATCTGATAGAATAATGGTAAGCTTAATTTCATGATTGAAATTAACATAGCCTAAATACATATAAATAGGCTGAACCTATGCATAAGGTTAAAAGAGGTGATTAGGTCACATAAGTCTCTAATAATGCATGTAACACCTAATTATAAAGTTTAATTGATTATAAATGTGATTGATTAAGTGTTAAAAGCTATAAGGGTTTAGACTCGGAATGGATAAACTTATTGAATTATATCAATTGAATGCCTAGATGTGAAATTGAATATGGTATAATGCTAGTACTTGATTATTTGAGAACTCGATGTTTGTAGCCTGTTTACCTAGAATTGGTTGAATAGGCTTAAGTTTCTTAGTTATGTAAGTTGGATTAATATTTTACTATACTTATTGGTCGATAATTTGAAGTGATGAAGTTATTTGATAAAATGCTTTAATTATGAGAAAAGTTCTCCATACCATATTTGTTAAAGAGTTAAACCATGATTGGTATGGAGCTAAAATGCGAGAAGTATGTGAAGTGATTATGTGCTTGTTCCTTATATGATTGGATAGTGACAAACAAATAACATATTGATATTATGAATATAAATGTTAACTTGGGGAATATGCTATGATTATTGTGACACATGGGGACCTATGAGTTTCTTTGCGTATAACGAGGTTGAAGACACAATCAGGTATGTCTGTGAATGCTTGTGATGCTATAGTTGAACTTTTGAGATTCCATCTGTGATTAGACTTGGATACAAATGTAATGAACTATAACTAAACATCTGAGCCCTTATTATGTACTTGGTTGAACAGTTGTACAAATGCGGATATACTGATACTGATATACTAAGCATGCTACTGACTATTGGATTTGACCTATGATCATATGTTGGACATAGAGTATACCACTCAGGTTGCGGATGCGCACCAACGTTCTATAGCCTTATGCCACTGTTCTATAGGTTTTTGCCTAATCTATTCTATTGGCTATTATGTCATTCTGATTCTAGATTTGATACCTATTCTGCTTCTATTTTTTCTAAGTTGCTAATGAGGCCCATAAATAAAAAGATTAAAGAATGTGATTGATATCATGCTCTAATAGTATGCATTCTAAAATATTTCTGTAATTGCATATATATTCCAATGATATTCTGATTTGGCAATGAGATTGATAGTATTTTGATTTGTCAATGACACTACTAACATTCTGATTTAGCATTGAGACTATCATCCATTTATTATTGTATATATTCTGATAATATCCTAAAATTATAGACATGCTCTGAATTTATCTAATATTGAATATATTCTGAATTCATTTTGATGTGGTTTATATCTTAATGACGTTTTAATAAAGTGTACATTTAGAATATGAAGAAATATTATCATTAACACCTAAGTGTTTGTATTCATTATATTAAGTTTCGAATAGAACCCTTTGAAATTACTTAACTGCTTAATATGTGAATAAACACCTATATGAGTTTGTTCTTATATATATTGATTAAAGTAATTTTATGGAATGCAAGCAAACTTGTATATGAATTGATTATGAGTGTTTTCATAAAAATATGGAGTGAGAATGTGGAATTTTGTAGCAAGTGATATATGTATATTATGATGATGTATATGGATTCAATAGACCATATATCTGTATGCTATGTGATTACATATAATTATTGAGTACCACTGAATTTTATACTCAACGCAATATTTTTAACTCGCGTAGGTTGAAGTTGTTTATTATGGATCATGAGTACATGTGTTTGAAGAGAAGATCTTCTGCTTCCAGACTAGAGCATGAGTCTATAGTACAAACTCGTGGCATGTGTTAGATTTGAAATAATGAGACCATTGGTTTGATGGTGTGAGGTTTGTATTTTATCTAAATGCAATTATTATAATCCTTCTAACTCTTTAAGGATTTTTTATTTGTCCCACTTGGACTTGGACTTTTATTTTGAGATTGCACTTTTGATATCTTTGGATTTATTAATATTGGATTTGAGGATAGTTCCTCTTGAAATTGTTTTATTGAATTGGAATAATAAATATGTATAAAGGACTTCTATGAACTTCATTATTACTTTTGAGGACTTTACTATCACCTTTATAATGTTTTATTAATTGGATTTCCAAAGGGAACACTTGAGGTTTTCTAAAGGATTTGCCTAACTTTTCAAAAATATTTAATGGGGTCCCACTACTATATTTAAAGGTTTTAAATTTTCCTCAAATTTTATGATTGAACTGTTCAGGCAAGTTTGGGTTATTAAGACTTTCGATGCACATTTTAACGGATTTATAAATTGAGCATTTAATTACTATATTATATGTTCATTGATACTAGTTTATTGGCCAACCATGTCAGATAGTCAATGGCCTCGATGAAGTTATTTTCCAATAACTTGGTTGTTTCTTCCTTGATTCTAAGAGAGATCTCCGGTTTTTATCTTTGGAGTTTCTGCTTTACTAGCTTGATGTGATCATATGAATGAATCTTATGAACGATAATGTTTGGATCTATACGAATCATATCACTGACTGTCCATACAAAACAATCTGAATAATGTCTGATGAGCTCCATTAACTCATGCTTGTAATCACATTCATGCACAATAAATGTATGCTTTGGTTTATTTTCTATGCCAACGTTTATTTGTTCTTTTCTTATTTTTATTTCCTTTTCTTTTTCATTTTCTATTTTGCCAACAACCTTATTCAGGGTGGAGAAAGGGCAATAAGAAAGCTGAAACTTTTTATTAGTAGTAAAAGTGTCATGATCGGTATTTATATTGAGTTCTACAAAGAGGTCTCCTAACTTAGACAAGGAGGATAGACAGGACTCAGAAGACTTTGAACAGGACACTGAACTGGGCTCTGACTTAAGTTTTTTTTGTGACTCAAACTTGAGTTTAGGTAGACGGAAGGTGGACTGCTCTATGTCTCCTCTAGGTACCAATTTTGCAAAGGTGTTTGGATGGGATGTATGAGGTTTGTGGGGTGTGCTTCCACTCAATCAATAATCATGCAAAGGTCAAATAAGGATGTCTCCATGTCCTCCCAACTGGTCTGAAGCTTGAAAAAAGGCTCATGGTCTTCTATTAAGAGCCTGACAACAAAGAAAAGTTCAAAACTAGGTATTAGTTTCTTGGTTAAAGGGCAACAACATGGTTCTTGAAAGAAGCAGTAAGGTTCAGTTTTCCCTTCTCTGATAAAGTAACCATTGAGGGTTTTAAAGTATGGGCACATCAGAATATCCCCTATTTCACCTCTTATTTTTGCCTTCTGCTTGGCATCTTCTACCTCCTTATGGTATTTATCCGTTGGTTTCAATCTAAGACCAAAGGGAGGTTCAATGATTGGATACTCAGTAAAAGAGGCCATACCCTGCTGGCTGCGACCTATTCCCATTCCTGAAAAATAACATATGGCTTTTAACATGTTAGCTACAAGAGGATTACTGTGGGGAAGTCCATTGGAAAGATTTCTTTACCTGGTTCTACCTCGATGAACTAGACTGAATCGAAGGAGAACCCAGACAGCGGGTAGACTACCGGTTCAGGCTGAATTTCTAATAATGAGGCCAAGGAAGGAATTTTTTATTTTCCTGCCAAGTCCCCTTTAATTGTTACCATCGCATTTCCATTGGGAAACTTCAATTTTTGATGTGGAGAAGAGGTTACCGCTTTAGCCCTGTGGATCCAGGGCCTCCCCAGAAGGAGATTAAAGTAAGTCGGGACATCAACCAACTAGAAGGGGATAGTCATGACTGCAGGCCTGATTGTGACCTCTAGACCTCTCTTCAGGTGTTGTCATATGCCCTTATTATCTGATTGGAAGGCATAAAATCTTTAGCAGTTAGACCCAGACGAATGGCCACTTTTAGAGGATAGACATTCGGTGTTGAACCATTGTCTACCAAAACCATAGGTACTATCTTACCCATGGCTTGGAATGTGATGTATAGAGCATGGTTGTGGTCTCCTCCAGTAGGGATCTCATGATTTGAAAAATAAAAAGCCAATGCTAGAGGATTCCTCATGATGGATGCCACCAAAGCTTCTGGAGTAATATCAACAATTGTCTAGCACTGATTCATGGCTTTGACTAAAGTTTAACGGTGTACAAAGGAAGACTGAATCAAACCCCATATAGAGATGTTAGCCTTGGTTTTCTTCAATTATTCCAAGACTAAGTTCTCAAGTTGTGGTCCAAATCTTGAACTGGGCATGTCTTTGTCCAAGGTGGTTGGATTAAGTAAAACTTCAAAAGGAGGAGATGGGTATTGCCTTTTGCTTTGGGTGATAGCGTTGAGTTCCTCAAGTACATCATTTAGGTCTATGACATAGCATGAGTTGTCTATGATGGGGTGGATTAGGGAGGGCAAGTTAGAATCTGAGTCTTGGTGGATCATGTGGATGTTATTCTAGTGATGAGGGAGTGGGTTGGTGTTTATGTTTGGTCTGGGTTGAACGGGAAGTATTTGACCACTTTCCACTAGGTCTTAGATCTTATGTCGCAAGGTCTTACAGTCATCAATCTTTTGCCCAGGCCCCCAATGGAGAGAGCAAAGGAGTTTAGGTTGTAGTGTTTCAGGACAAGATTCGATAGAGGTTTAGGTTCCAGGGGCTGCATCAACTTGTCGTCCATAGCCTTCTAAAAAATGAATGAAAGAGAAGCCCCAAGATCTATGAAGTTGTGTTTATCTGTCTGAGCAACTGGTCTTGGTGGAGGAGGAGGAAGTTGTCTTTGTCCGATTAGATTTGCCACCTCACCACCTTTCGAAGGGACAAGAGGAATTGCATGATAACTGGCATGTGGCTTTTTGTATCTAGAGGAAGAAGCTTGATCCTCTTTAATTTGGCATGACTGGATCAAGTCTTTTATCTTGGTTACGGTGGCAATGAAAGTTCAAAAGTCTAAAAGGTACTAGGTCCTTAAATGACTATAGTAAGACAAAAGTAAGTTCATGACTATGATGTCAATCTGCTCTTGTTCAGAAGGACGGTTAAGCATCTAGGCGACCTTACCTCACCATCTTATGAGGAATGAAGAGAAAGATTCTCGAGCACCCTGTTTGGTTATCTCCAAGGCCCTTCTGGTAATTTCAACCTCCACATTGTAATGGTACTACTGATTGAAGGCATTAAGATTTCATCGTGTGTCTTTTTTTATATTCTCCAAGGCAACAAACCAGTGAAGGGTGGCACCGATGAGAGGTTACTAGAATAATTGGGCCAAGAGCTCATTACTCACACTGAGAGGAGTGAAGGAACCCATATACATCTTGAGATGAGTCTTGGGGTATGTGGTGCAGTCAAACTTGCCCATGGCAGGCACTTTGAACTTAGCAAACAACTTGGCCTCTGGAAAGAGTGGGAGAGAGTCTACATCAATCAAGTCTTCATACTTCTTGATGCCCTTTAAGAATGAGTCTATCATTTTCTTAAACTTCGGAGAGGCAGAATCATTCCTTATCTAGCTTGGGGTAGTAGTGGTATTGGAAGTGGTTCCTATCTTAAGAACCGACCCTCAGGCAGTCTGATCGCCTTAGGGTGGGATGGTGTGTTGTTCATTAGATCCCCCAATCTAATTTGAAGGAGTATTACTATTCTGATTAGCAACTATCAAGGTTCTCACTTCCCCCAAAATGGTCTCTCTTTGAGTAGTAATAGTATTCTGGAGGGAGTTATTTTTTCAATCAACATTGTTCGAAAACGGTCTCCTATTCTCGAAGCATTCCTTCCATTAGTGCCCTCAAATCATTATGTAGAGCCATTATGGTTGTCGTTCTCTGGTAGAAGCAAATAGAAAAGTGGCATCAACACATATTTGAGAGCGAGATTCTCATATACTAATAAAGTTTCGATGACTCAGGTCGGTGTTTGAGACTTTCTAGTAGATTGAGGTGCTCAAGTCAAGTTTTGAGGCTTTTCGATGGAAGCAATGCACGAGCCAAGATTTGAGAGCATAACTCAGGCATTGCGCCCGGTTTGGGAAATTTGGGGTGCTTAAGTCTGATTTAAGGCTTTGGTAATTTGGGTGCTCAGGTCTAATTTGAGACTTTTGGATAATCTGGTGTGCTCAGGTTGAGTTTGAGACTTTCTAGTAGATTGAGATGCTCAGGTTAGGTTTTGAGGCTTTTGGATAGGAGGAAGCAATGCATGAGTTAAGATTTGAGGGCATGACTTAGGCATTACCCCTGGTTTGGGAAATACAGGTGCTTAGGTCTGATTTAAGGATTTCTGGTAATTTAGGGTGCTCAGGTTGGGTTTGAGGCTTTTGGTCACTCAAGTCGAGCTTGAGGCTTTTGGATAATCCAAGGTGCTTAGATAAGGTTTTAAAGCTTTTGGATGGAAGGAAGTAATGCACGAGTTAAGATTTGATGGCATGACTGGAGCATTGCCCCCAATTCAAAAAATGCGGGTATTTAGGTCTAATCTTAGGCTTTTTGGTAATTTGGGGTGCTTAGATGTGGTTTGAGGCTTTGGTGATAGGAGGGAGCAATGCACGAGCCAAGATTTGATGGCATGACTCAGGCATTGCCCCCAATTTGGAAAATGCGGGTGCTTAGGTCTGGTTTAAAGCTTTTCTGGTAATTTAGGGTGCTTAGGTCAGTTTTGAGGCTTTTGGTTAAGAGGAAGCAATGCACGAGCCATATTTGATGGCATGACTCGAGCACTGCCTTCGGATTAGGAAATGAGGGTGCTTAGGTCTAGTTTAAGGCTTTTTCGATAATTTGGGGTGCTTAGGTCAGTTTTGAGGCTTTGGATAAGGTTGGTGTATTTGTTGGTTGGTGTATCGGTTATCACTAGATGGTATCTGGGTTACCACTGGATGGGTGTATAGGTTATCACTGGATGGTGTATGGGTTACCACTGGTTGGTGTTTGACTCTTAGTCCATAACATGTAATGTGTGAGTACATGAATGCTATGCCAAAATGGTTTTATGATGTAGGGTGCATATAATCCTAAGGATTGGATCTATGGTCATTATATGCTTTTGGTGGATTGGTTTAACGGTCCCATCCATTAGAGTTGGTATATACCTCGTCATTTGACCATGTCATATCAAATGAAATGATTGGTACGCCAAACCCTTTACCCTACCATAAGGAACGAATGTGCACTAGATGAGTGAGCAGCTTGCTTGACCCGGGACAGCTTTAAGGGAGATTGCCCCAAAGTGATAATAGCAACTCAGTTTGCTTAATTATAATGACATGAAAGGATCCCAAATGATGCATCTGTATGTATGCAAGGTGATTTTCAATTTAAACCCAAACTGGAGATTCGAAACCTATTCGGTAGTCCTCTTACTAAATCTTTTTAGTTAAAAAAAATGTTCAAAGGTCCCCAGCAGAGTCGCTAGCCTATGAGCCCCCTCCTAGGCATCGTGGGAAAAATCCGAAGGACAGAGTCTGATCGGACGAGCCCATTTGATCGGTTTGTCATGCAAAACTAGAAAGTTGAGACTTGGTGGAACCCCGCTGTGGTCCCTCTCGCTTTTGTTTGGTTTAGCCCTATTTGTGGCTAGTTTGTTTAATTGATCTAGTTATCAATTTTATCAGTTTTATGGTTATGTTTAGCACTTAAGTGGTATCAGGTTTGGCTCTTTCGACCGCTTTTGACTGTGTGTGGTGTGTTAAAGTTGCCACCTTAATTTGTTTTTGTTTTGGAGAAAATATAAGGTAAAAACCTCGTGATTAACTCATTTAGTGTGTTACAATGGATAAAATGCACTAGCCTCGAATCTTTCAATTTGGGGACTAGGTTTTCGGCTTCATTGTGTGTGGATCAAGAGTTTGGGTCTAATCGAAAATAAAAAAAAGTGTTGTTTTGCGTAAATGTCAGTTTATTGATGCATAGGCATATTAATAATTCATGGCAATATCTAGAATATAATGCATTAAAAGTAAACAAAATAAAGTTGTGTAATTCAAAGGGGAGACCGACTCTAGTCTCGTTATCAAGGATTTTAGGTCGTGCAACACATTCCCCTAAGTCCTTATCGGTCAGTTTGGTCGGGGGCCCACTACCTAGGCTGAAATCCGTAGGTATACTTTCGTACCTCGTTTGTATGAGGATCAAGGCACACGAAGTTCTACTATTGATTAAGATGGTAGGGTTTTGAAGGTGCCACTTTTAAAGTGGGCTTACTAGTTTACCGGCTGATTCTGGGCTTAGTTTGAAAGCTGGTTTTGAGATTTTATCGGATGGACCGGACTTAGTTTGATGGACGGACTGAATTTAAAAGCATGCATAGTGCCAAACTGACTGGGTTTTTGACAATTGATAATTTGCCAGATGGACTGAGCATAATTGACAAAGGTCTGAGTTTGAGTGATTATACCCTCGTGATTGTGACGCGGTCAGACCAGAGCTCCACGGTGAATTGTCAACCTAAGAGGTTGAGTCTTCTTTCAAATATAAGCTAAGGTAGGACGCGAGGACCCATATTATAGTCTTATATAATATTGTTAAATGATGAATTATTAATTAATAGCGAGTTTTAATAAATAATGAATCACCTAACTAGTAGTTTTGGCCTAAGAAAGGTCAAAGTGTGATTGAAAGTCGAAAGGATCAACTTTTGAAAGCCAAGTCAGGCTTTGAACTCAACTAAGAAAGATGAGCAAAGTTAGACTTTGTGGTCGTAGAATCATAAAAATGAGAATGAGAGTCATTGATGCTTGAGAAGCGCCCGGTTAAGCAACAAGAGGTGTCTTGAAATGAGGGGGAAGTGTGCTTTTATAGGTAAAGGGGGTGGCTGAGCTAGTCTAGTCGGCGCTGGCCACCTCCTTATTGACACTAGAGACTTCTTAATTGGCGCTGGAGAAGGCTCTCGGTGGCGGCTTGATCAGCACCAACATTGGGCTAATCAATGCCGCCGCTGGGCAAGCCAGTGTCGATCCTGGCTGATTATAAGACTGCACATTCCTTTTGGTTTTTGAGTTTTCGAACTTTTGAGAGTCCATTCACGGCCCAAATAATGTCCGATCAAGCTAATTTTTGCGCCGTTGGAACCATAGCGGAATTTTCTAGAGTCTGGTGCTGAAATCATGTTCAACACATCTCTACTCTTCAAATTCAATATACATCTCTAATTGAGAATTTTATTAAAAAAAAGAGCAGAAAATTATTATCCACCTGTTCGTAAAATATAAATTTTGTCCTTCAGATAATCTAGAGCATACCAATATAATGAAAACATAAATCTGGTCATAGCTAATGCCAATTAGAAATGGAAATCAAGTTATTCTAACATGATAAGTAGTAATAATTTGCATTAAAATATTGACCTCCTCATGCAAATTATGCATTTAATGAGGCACATGATATATATATATATATAGACATTCATACTGTGTATATATGATTCTTGATTTTTTTTTTTTATAGATTTATTTTTGTTTTGTTTACAAATCTATGAGAGAGAGAGAGAAAGAGAGAGAGAGACAGAGGGAGAGATAGAGAGAGAGGAGAGAGAATAAACAAGAAAAGGAAAGGAAACGAGAGTGTTTTAATCATTTTTTTTTAAGTTTAATAGCAAAAATAAAAAATATTGATAAAAAGATAAAATAGTCGGATGAAAATCAAAATGTAAAAATAAATTAGTGTATTTTAAAAATATATGGATCAAATAATTAATTTTTGATATAATTTTTCTATAAATAAGAGATGAAATTTCCTTTACCAGTGGAAGTGTGTTTATTATTACTAATTTGGACCTTTCAAAAAAAATTATTACTAATTGGATCAAACGGAATACAAAAACGGAAAATGAAACATATAAATTAAAATTTTGTTCTTTTTTTTTTTTTTTTTTTAAATGTGGCTCCCATAGTTCCAAATCACAGCCGCTATAGCGAAGGATTTGATTTTGACCCGAGAGGCTGTTCGTTTGCCTCTTACAAATTTGATTTCTTACGGTCTCGTACAAACACAAACTTTCTTACTCTCATCGTTGGCCTCAGCTCCCTCAAACTGATAAGAAATACAAAGACCAAACACTAGTACTATGTGGGCTTCTAGGATCCACTCAATGCAAGACACCCACATGTGTTGTCTGTGTAAAGAGAACCTTCGAAACTGAGCGCTCATACATTTTTTTTCCCGTTTTGTTGCTTTTTTCGACAAACCCAGTTGGTTGTTTTCGTTCTTTCCCTCTATTTTCCTGGTTGTTATTTGGCTTATGGGAAATTGAACGGAATTTGCTATCTGGGTATTTGATTTGAGGGTGATATTTTTTCATATTTGGTTCTTCTTGAGAAATGATGTCGATGACATGCCGAAGTCTTGATTTTGGAAGGACTCTGCTTGATTTGGCGGCTTGTGGGTGTTCCTCTAATGCTTCAATAGACAGGTATTCAGCAAGGAACTATGCCAAGTTCGCTTCTAGGACTTGCACTAGAAGATTGCGTTGCTGCCGGCGAGATATTGCTCGGTGTAGAGTTTCTTCCACAAAGACCCCTGAGACTCTACTCACTGGTACTTTACTTGTTAAATACTTACTGGTAGTATTGATTGGACCAATCGCTTTTGCTAAGTTTTGTTAACTGGTATTTGGCTTTGTTATGATATATATGACGTGATTTTTATCCAATATTGCTTATTTTCTTCTTCTGGTATTTGGCTCAAGGTCCTGTAACACGTCTGGATTTGAAGGAGTCAAAAGGCCCTATTTCATTGAAAAATTTGTTTGAAGTGGTTGCTGAGGATCTCCAGACTCTTAACCACAACCTCCGGTCGGTGAGTGCTCATTGTAAATATTCTGCCATTGGGTGTTGATAATACTTGCTGTTGTATTCTTTAGAATGTCAATTACAACTTTTTTTTTTTTGGCTGCAAATTATGATGCCTGCTGAATTTTTTTATTTGTGATTCACTATTTAATAGATCTTTCTACTTTTCTTCTCTTTATTTTTTATCTCTTATGAATTATCATATGCTGGAATTCATTTTGGCAAAGGGGGTTTGATTTGCCTTCTTCGAAGTTCAATGCTAATACAGAATTGAGCTGTTGCTTATTTTATGGGTTTATACTCCTATAACGTGATTAAAGAGATAGGAGGTAGTACAGTTAATGATCCTGAACTAGTACGAGTATGATGTCTTTCTTATATAGTGAAAAATATTGGTGGTATTAGTTTTATCGCAGTTATAGCGGTAGGTGAGATGCCTTTAATGTTTGTATCTGGTTAGCTGTTGGAACCTTGATTTTGTAGTATCTTGTATAGTAAGCAGAGGCAACAGCTCTGACAAGTTGTGTTGTTTTGGCTAACAATAATTGCAATGTTATGTAGGTTTTAAGACTTCCAACGCTACAAGTACTATTTACATTAATGAAGTTGCAGATGAGGATTGAATTGAACATGCATATGCATTTTCCTATGCATATAAATTAGCTTGGAATAGTTTAGATTTAAGTTGCAAACGAAAACGTCCATAAATGTTTTATTTTTTAAATAAATTTATTTTAAAAGTCTCCATATACCTGTGTTTATTGTGCTTTTTAATAATTTATATCTAAATGCTTAGGATTTTATTTTAATTGTATATTATAGATTTTAAAAAAATTCTAAATGATTTAATAAACGATTCAAGTATCTTTGTGCATAACTATAAACAAAAATTCATATCTTAAGTTCAAATTCATTGATAAATTTTTTATTTTAGCTGACTCACAAGTTAATTGTTACTTATATGAGGCCTGACTCATTCATTAAATGAGTTCCAAATGTGAGTTTGAAGATACTCATCAATCATAAAGAACGAGTTTATGCTAGTTTTTATTGAGTTGAATCCTCAGTGCCAAAAGAACTGAGAGTCCTCAGTGCCTAAAGAACTGTGTCTCAGTTGTATTGTACCACTGTTGGCAAGTCATATTTTGTTTTATCACTAGGCTTTGAATAGGATCATTTGTCATTGACTATTTTCAGTTCTTGTCTGCGTCCTTCAAAATAGAAGAAAATCCTTGCCTACATCATCAAACTGATCTTGCTCTTGCAAATATCTTTTGCTGAATAGTTACAAATCATAACAGGCTTACCATCCCAGTTTTTGGGGAAAATTTTAAATCTTGGATTGTAGACATGCTAATTCATTTCATCATTGTTAAGATTCACAATTGCTAATAGGGGCGTGAATTCTAGGAGTGCTGATGGAACAGAAAACATGCTAATATTCCAGTTTTTGTGAAAAATTTAAGTCTCCGATTATCAACATGCTAACATGGATTGCTAATGTTACCATTATTACAAGTCAATCTTACCCAATAACAGGAGGAAGATGTATTTAATTTTGACTTAATCTTTTGTCTTACTGAAGTTTAGTTGAATAGGGTCTGGAATCCAAGGAGTTCTGATGGAACAAAGGACAGGCATGCTACTTAATGGAGAAATTAACGGACAGTTTCAATAAGTTTGGTTAATTTGGTCTTCTTGAAAAAACCTCTCATTGACATATTCACTTCTCAAGACCTGCAGATCATTCTATAATTAGCATGGGATTCCAAGTCATAATGCAACTAGGAATGCAAAATAGCATTATTGTTAGTTGAAGAATGAGAAAGCAATAAAGACATAATACTAGAAGCCAACAATCTCCCACTCTTGTTGAGCATGGTGCTTTTCTTTATGAGGCCACTGTGGTTCTCATTATGATTTTTGATAGATGCAATGTCTTAGAATGTGAAATACCAGTAACCTTCTCCCAATGGGACTGGGACCCTTAGTGACTAACTAGAATCAGTTTCTTCTCTCAATTGGGGCTTGATTAGTGTAAAAAAACCCTTACTTTCTTCTCGGTTAATGTTGTCAAGCTAAAATGTCCTTTGTAATTTATGATATTGTAGTCCAGGATGTTATCCTGTAGTTGGGTCTATATAAAAGTGCACTCTAGGATACATGTGAATGGAAGTTATTACAGTTCATTCTCACAGAGAAGTTGGATTATTTACATAGGAAATGCACTTGGCAGTAGGGTGCATTTATGATAAGTTTTCTTATTGGAAAAATAAGCTCCAGTACTTCCCCTTCCAATGGATATTAGGCCATGTGGGTACCTAATACTTTAAGGAAAGATTATATAGGCACTTTATAGGTTATGGAAAGGAAGATGATGCTAGAGAACTTTTAAGATGCTTTCAATATTCTAACTCACAGCATTCCTAACAACTTGTTGCACTTCATGCACAAAAGTCTAGTATAGCTGAATACAGCAAAATCTTTTTTTTTGGATAAATCAGCTTAATTTCTAATGTTTCTTATCCGCTTTCTAACATATCTGATTAGGATTCTCTGGTAGATTGTTGGTGCAGAAAATCCAGTTTTAATGTCTGCAGCTGAGCAGATATTTGGTGCTGGTGGGAAGAGGATGCGTCCAGCTTTGGTATTCCTAGTGTCAAGAGCCACTGCTGGAATAGCGGGATTAAAGTAAGTCTATTTGGTATTCGTTCCCAAGTGCCCAACATTAAATTGAATAGAATAGAATAGAATATTGACATCCTTTGTTGCAGGGAACTCACAACAAAGCATCGTCGCTTAGCAGAAATCATTGAGATGATCCATACTGCAAGCTTAATACATGATGATGTATTAGATGAGAGTGACATGCGAAGAGGTAATACTTTGAGTTTTACATGAAAGCAACTTGAAAAATTTCAGTGGTCCCACTTCGTAAAAATAGCCAAGTAAATTAGAATTTCCAGAACATATATGGGTATATAATGTTACATTGTATAATGCTTACAAACGTTGTATAGGGATTTTTTTTTTTTTTTTTGACGGCATTTTCTGGTCAGTAGCACTACAGTCATTTAGATTCATGTATCATCATCATTTGCAGGTTTTATATATTGGTTCACTATGTACTATGGTTTCAAAATGGGAGGATTAGTAGAGGAGTACTAAGAATTCCCTTTGACATAAAATATTTGCATTTACAAACTTGCTGAAATGTATCCTGTGGGTACTAGAAATTCAATATTTTCACTGAATAGTTTCCATCCTGTGCGAAAAGGATGAGTTTTAGCTGGAAGCTCGTAGTTGGATCCTCTTCAAACTTCCTATCTTCAAATGACAATAGCTTGTCAAAGCAATCTCAGTTCTTTGGATGTGGGAATTATCTAAATTCCTTTCAGTACGCTTAACTGATGGCGCATTTATTCAGTTTTCATTCTGTACGTTCTTATACAATCAAAATTCCTTTCAGTATGTTTAAATGACGGCGCATTTATTGAGTTTTCATTCTGTACTTTCTTATACAATCAGTATCAAAGATCTAATACTTCCCCACTTAAAACTGAGTAGCCTCTTAATTGTGAAAAGATATACCACTATAAATTAGCTTTCTTGCTGCCTGCTTGAAGCTTAGGGAGGAAAGCAAATATGAGCTTCCAGCAAAATGCCTTTGACAAAGCATTAACTGCTCAAATGCTTCCATCTTGTTCATGAAGCCTCTAGATCCACATTTCTGGCAGGATATGCTTTTTCCTTCAGTTTTATTGTTTCTTTTTCCTTCTTTTTTTCACCTGTCTTTCTTACCTTTGATTACAACACTTCCATGTTGCAGGAAAAGAAACCGTTCATCAACTCTACGGCACTAGGGTAGCAGTACTGGCTGGGGACTTCATGTTTGCTCAGTCCTCGTGGTACCTAGCAAATCTCGAAAACATTGAAGTTATTAAGCTCATCAGTCAGGTAAGTCTGCAACTCCACCTGCATATATCCTAAGGTTATCAGAAACCTATTACTACCTATAAATACCCTCATAATTTGACAAAAATGGACCAGAAGCAACAGCAATTGGGTTGATTGTACTTTCCGCGTAAACTTAAGTTGATTCATAGTTGTATTGGTTCCTCCTCGGCAGGTTATCAAGGATTTTGCAAGTGGTGAAATAAAGCAGGCATCTAGTTTGTTTGACTGTGACGTTAAACTTGAAGAGTATTTGATCAAGAGCTATTACAAAACTGCCTCCTTAATTGCTGCTAGTACCAAAGGAGCAGCAATTTTTAGTGGGGTGGACAGTAGTGTTAGTGAACAAATGTATGAATATGGTAGGAATCTTGGTCTATCCTTCCAAGTTGTAGATGATGTACTGGATTTTACACAATCGGCAGAGCAGCTGGGGAAGCCAGCTGGCAGTGACCTAGCAAAAGGGATCCTGACTGCACCTGTAATATTTGCTCTGGAGAAAGAGCCAAAACTGAGAGAAATCATCGAGTCCGAATTCTGTGAGACGGGTTCTCTTGATGAAGCTGTTAAGTTGGTTAAGCAGTCGGGGGGAATTGAAGGAGCTCGAGAATTAGCAAAGGAGAAAGCTTATCTTGCAATTCAGAATCTCAATTGTCTCCCTCGGGGTGCATTTCGATCAGCCCTTGAGGAAATGGTGTTGTACAATCTGGAACGGATTGATTAGTTAAATATATATCTTGTTCAACGAGTTACCATTTGATGGGAAACAAATAATCAGCGAGAATTACTCGGGGTAAACATAAGCTTGATTACAAACTGCAGCTACTTTCTACAAATCACGAACTGCAGGAGGAGAAAGCTACTGGTGACTGGTTCTACAAGGGTCAAGTGTTAAATGATGATTCAGCTCGTAATTTATTGTTTTCACTGCAAATTGGCCCGAAGATAAACAACACATTTTTTTATGTTATACAGATTATGATCATCAATCATGTCAAGTTAAATAATGTATTTTTTATTGTTTTTGTGATAAATCACATTTACTGGTAAATGGAAAATTTTCTTGAACCTCGATGTTCTTGAAGAGGATTTGCTCTCTATCTTCACATCACAGTTCGGCTGGAGTTTGTTGCTATGCTCAACATTTGCCTTAAAAAAAAATTTGTTTGATTGCTATTTTTGAACCAGCTGCACTCGGAACTTAAAGCTCAGTTACACCTTTAACAACCTACTTTGAACTCAATAAAGCTTGAATAGCTCACAGTAATTGAGCTAGCATGCATCTAACGACCCAAATACTAACTAATGCCATTCATATATTCCAACATGAGATCTTATTTCAATGTGGGATCTTTTTATATTTCAATCAAGTGGTTGAACTACTAATAGTTCATTTAGATGAACAATTAAGAATTAGCCTTTTGGTGTTCTGCCTTCTAACCACCAATTAGGATTGTTAATAAATGCAGCATTTTGATTAGCATTCAAAGCCAGCTATTAGAGGTTTAAAATAACAAAAAGAAAAAACAAATTCTTTATCCCACTAACAGTGCATATGATTAGACAATAGTAGACTTCAGGCATCGCACAAGACTCCCAATTGCCAGTGATTTTGATCCCTACAGAAACATCTAAAAAAATATTTCTTAAGAAGAATCTTACCTGCTTTCAATGGGAGCTGAAGGTGAGGAAATAACAAGTTGGATGATAAACTCAATGATTGTATATATTTCACAAGGGACTGACTGTCCGGACAGGGAAACTTGGTATATGAATCCCATCAACAAGGATGTTACACTAATAACTACTGCCAAAAAGAATATAGTACAAAATTTATAGACTTCATAGCTCTCCACCAAAACCAACTCTCAAGGCTCAAGGGGAAAAATTGTTGGCAAGACTTTGAACTCGGCCCTTTCATCTCAATACCATCAACTGGGAAACAACCATCATAATAATAACAATGATAAATGGGAAAAAAAAAAAAAATTAACAGGTGCCTCTTGTTGCCACTGCCCCACTTGCTTACAAGACAGGGTATAGAAAACCCCCTAGTTATTGTCTTCCGCAAAAATATGTTTTACTTTCATCAATTAGTCATACAGTTTATACACAGGAACTCCACCAGCAACTGTCAAAAGACTGAAAAAATATCAGTAAAAGTAAATCCAAGCATAATGAAGCCAGCCAAGCCCCAAACATTAGCATTGCATGTTAAAATAATCAAAAATGGAGTAAAATTACCTCCTCCTTTACCCATTCAACTTCACAAGATACCCCAGGATGTCAGTTCTCTTGGCTAAATGACCTGAGACGTTTTATTAGATCTTCTTTCAATGATTCAGGTATCTGTGAGATAAAGGTCGATTTGGCTTCTGCAATCAAAACCTTCCTGCATTACAAGGTTAGCTAAGGAATTAGGAATAGACTTTTCAGTCAATGTACAACAAACAGCTCATTATCAAACTCAATTTGTATATGTAGACATATACATAAATACTTCCTAAGATATGTTGCAGTAACTTAATGAATTAAAGCAAACTAGAGTATCTGGAAGGGAAAATTTTATATGTAGGCAACCTATTGTGAGTCACACATTCGATTTGTAGCCTTGTGGTTTACAACAGGACACTTGATCCTTGAATTTGCTTTTAAAAGTCAACTAGATTTACTGTCAAATAGCATCACAAGGTGACACAGCGTTACTTAGTGGACCTCTTACATGTCTTGATTTGATACAAGTATTCACATTCCATTCAAGGCTATAAAAATGAAAATCAGTTTCATCAGGTGATTTAATATAAGTAATCCCATAGCAAAGAAAATCAAGAAGAGATTATTAAAACATACCAGAATCAGACAAAGCACAACAGTCCCAGACACAATTAGTGCAGGTACGAGTTAAAACAGAGTTATGACACTAAAAACACCTATTTCATTGACTTAAATATTTATTATGTCCTTAGCTATCCACAAAGCCATGATGTAGATTACACAAGTCAAACAGTGTAAAATAGCAATGAGATGTTAATTGGTTCACAACTCAAACAGCCTTTGGTTGCCTTTATCTCATCTCATTTGGGAACCAAGATCTCATCTAGAGACAAAAAGAAGACAATCCTCATTTAAAAACTAGATTAGTTTGTTGCAAGCTCTTTGAGATATGCTCTACATAAAAAATTGATAGACATAAATACACCTTGAGAAATTAACTGCAGTACAACTCTGAACTTACAACTTTCCAAAGTATACAATTTACATAAAATTAAACAAGGCTTACTTTAAGTCGATATCACTAGGGACGTCTCCTGCTTCTCGAGCGCATAATCTTTTCCTTGAACGCATAAAACTGTATACCTTACTAGACCAACCACATGATTGCAGAACCGAGAAAGCTTCTTGCTTCAATCTGATACATTAAATAAGAAAACACAAGTGAACATGTAAATAGATAAGGCAAACATGACTAACCAAATAGCTAAAACGCACATCCAAATAATCTAACAATTTGCACACTTGCAAGTTGCAACGTCTTTCTTTAGACACCAATTGATCTATGAATTGGCTATCAACATGCTTGATAAACACATACAAAGATATACGTAGCCTTTAATATGATAACTTGGAAGTCTGGCAAATTTTCAAAATCCATCATTTTCAACTTAACCAAGTCTCAATCCAAATTCAGCTTCTCGAAAACTTCATAAGCATATATCAACAAAAGACAATGAAATAAATAATTTGGCAAATTTAGAAATTTAGTTTCGCTCTAATTAGCATGAGTTCACTAAAGCTTCATTTTCTTTTAATTTAAAAGAAGAATTAGATTACTAAAGCAGTTGAAAAATATTTTAACGTACACTTCTTTCAACTCTTCGACTTTGGCTCGAGATTGAGCATCCTGTGCAAACAAAATGTAAGAGTCCTTCAACTTTCTCTTCAACTCTGGAATTCCAGAGCAACAATTCACTCCATTTTGCAATTCATGCTGATCAGAATCTTTCTCTGCTTCAGCCTTGCCCATAGTACCATTAACCTCATATACATTTGGCTTTACTGAATTAAAAACACAATTTAGAGGAACACCATCTTCACTTGCTGCTGCAATTACTCTGCAGGTATCACCGTCATCAACTTTTTTATTGTTGTAAACACCATTTCCATTTGTTATTGGTGGCATATCTTCATTGAATTTCTCCACAGAACCTGTGCCTTTCGCAGTCCCATTCATTCTCATGTTTTGGTTCTTGAGAGTGTCAGCTTTTCCAGCAACAGCGGAAGGAACCCTCCTGGAGCCAGAGTTACCCAAAATATTAAACCTTACCCGTGGACTGGAAGGCACTTTATCAACCTTAGACGTGGATTGAATATCCTTATCCAAAGGTTGTTGTTCAACAAATAGTTTTTTTGGCATTCCTTTTGGTGGAATGACTTTTGGGTTCTTAGATGCCTCACTCCCATTGAGATTGTATGATTTTACTCCATTGGCAGTAAAAGGGGCACGGGCAGATAATGACCTTTGGTTAGTGCGACAGAAGAAAAGAATATAGACCTTCTCTGACAACACATCCTGCAGTGTTGAAAGTGTCACAAATGAATCATTGCAGCAATACCACCGCCCCATTGCATCCTGCACATGAATAACCAGAAATAACATTGGTTCATAATTGAGAGTTGCTTCTCAAAAACTAAAATATAAATTTTAAAAAGCAAAGCAATTTTAAAGCAAAATAATTAAACCTTGATAAATGAATAGTAGTGTCCAGATTCTGGCGAGTATCCCGAATGCACAATGGTACCAAAGAGATTATACTCTGGTCGTGGATCCTAGTATTGGGGGAAGAAAATGAAACATAAGATGTCCAGAAACCAAGCACTATGATATCAAATATAACAAGCCAAATAAACAGAACTAATTGGAATCATACTGCAGAAAAACAATGTGCCCAAGAATTCAAATCTCTTCCAATTACGAACATGGTACGAGACTAAAGAGAATTACTTAAGAGGATATTTCAGTGGGCTCCTGGAAAAAGTTCATATTCTTATCAACCTTCAGGATATTACATGCGATAAATTTCTTATCACTGTCATTTGGTACATACATGTCCTTAAACAGGATCAAACGGATTGCTGATATTCACAGCTTCTGCCGTACAATATGCACACTGTAGGATCCGACAAATGAGTTACATGACTGCAAAAATCTTTATTGAAATAATGTTGCTATGATGCTTTAGAAGTAAAATTTTCATGTCAAGTCAATTGCTCTTCAGACTAATTTTTAGTAGAGTTGCTAAACCACTCTTTACTGTTTCAATTCACCAGAGAGGACAAAATTTCCAAGGTGGTGGTGGTGGTAAGTGCAATAAGTGGCATACAGTCTCTGATCACTGACTCTACAAGTCATCAGGAAGCTGTTTCAGAGGAATATTCTCTTCAACTGCATCCACTGTTATTTTATCTTTCCTTGATTTAGTTGTCTCAAGGTCATTGTCAATGTCAGGGTGCTCATTCGTACAATTTTGTTGATCAAAGCTACTCACAACAGTATCATATGTATAACTTTAGGCAAAAAGGACCACAATGTCATATGCTACGTTACTTAGGGGAATCATCAATTCAGGGATAAAACTAAGAGGGGCACGGATGTAGCAAGCTAGCTAAGCTTATCATCCAGTTAGTCAAGGTAATGAAGGTCGCCTGAATTAAGGCGCTAGAGGCCACATGGTATCTTTACCCTCAAGTTTAGAATACCATTAATAGACACCTTTCTTAAAGCATGACTTTTTCTAGGTAAAAGGACTAGAAAAAATGAAGAGCAAACACATCCATTGTCGATTGCAAGGAAACAAGATGGAAGATATAAGTCAAGAAGCTTTCACAATTTAATGGAGAAAAATTGAGTTACTTCACTGGCTTAGAAAGAGAGAGAAACCGGATCAAATAAGATGTCCTTGATGGAAATTGGAGCAAAAAGACAAAATTACAAGTAGCAGTTAAGACATTCTATCATTTTAAAGGATGACAGGTAAAGCAAATGATAATGCTAACATAGAAAGACATAATTACAAGTAGCAGCTAAGCCATCAGGTAAAGAAAATGATAACACTAACATGGTATGCCTTCCAAGTTCCATTTAGCTAGTTCATAGCAACAGTTACTCTCTCTAAGGATTGATAGCAAAAACCATAATGAAGATAGGAAGACAACCTTTCCCCGCCGCAACTAAGGCAACTAAACAAAATATATTAAAGACATAGGCATTCCTTCCAAATAAATATACTTAATCACTAAAACAGAGCATGAAAACTAAAACATTTTGGTATTTTCTTCTTACCAGCACCCTTAAAAATTCAGTTTTAGTAAATATTTTTCAATTTTGTAAGGTAATCCATCATTCCACAAATGTGTCAAATAGGTTATAAGCCAAATAAAACGGAAAACAAGAAGTAAGTTCTGGGAAAAAACAAAAGGTGAACTCTGCTAAAACACAGAACAGCATCCAAAGAAAGTGCCTTATCAAGGGTATTTATTGTAACAAATGAATTCTACCAAAATTATATTTGAAATGTTGTTTTCTCATTGTTCCCACATTTTTGCGTTTCCATTTCTATGCAACATAGGTATCAATTGGTTATCATCAGGAGAAAATTGTATATACATGGTAATAATCCTAAGGTTATGGGCATGATTTACTTCAATCTTGACTAAAAGAATATTGACTTCTATACCTAAATGGTAATGATCCTAACATTTCGGATATGATTTGCCTTATAATCAACTAGTTGACTAGGGTAAGATAAAAGTTTTAACATATATGATAAATATCCTTAAATTCAGGGGGATTGAAGACATGATTTGCCCAAATAAATTGTCATTATTTGTTGCTTTCCTTTTTCTTTCTTTCTTTTTTTCTTAAGGTGGAGATGTTGCAAAGGTGTGCCTAGGAGCTTGCATCGCACCTTGATTGAGGCATCTCAATTATATCACTTGCCTCTCAGGGTTTGAGGCACTAGGAGCTGCACCCTTTGCACCTTGTAGCTTAGGTGCACCCTTAACAACTATGGCTAAGCATGATATATACATCAATAAAATATTAAAGATCCAAAGAATAAAACATCATAATAGTGTAGCACAGTATTAGGAGTAGAATTAAAATTCAGATTACACCCTTAGTCTCATTAAATAATTGAGCTATTCAAAATTCAACTAAAAATTTGAGAAATAGAAGCAGAACTGTGTTTGAAAAATTGAGTGGACGAAGATCAATTCCTTCCTTGAGCTTATCCTTCTAATCCTAGCCCAAGCCAGACGTAAATCACCTAGATGACCATTTTCCCACTTCCCAATCTCCATCAAAACACAAAACCTCCCATTCCTTATCTTCTTTGAAGCTAACCAGCTCGACAGGCCCGATCTGCATCTCCAAGGCATCCATCACTAGTTCTCTATCCATATATCCTCCTCCATCATCAACAACCCCGAAAATCTTCTTTATTTATGGTAAGGTCTCTTTTTTCCTGCATCATTACTCGCCTCTCTCGCTTTGGCATTAAATTCTTCACCACACAATTTCCTACAGTTCTATGGATATTTTCTAAGCCGTGCATCACAAGGTTTACATCATAGGTGTGGCCAATCTCATGATCTCGATCTTGTCATATATGAGTCAGCACACCTCAAGTGTAACAATTGCAGCAGTGCAATGGAGATTTTTCTAAAAAAATTCAAAATATAACTAAATTTATCAAAATCACATGCTTTTAATAGTTCTAATATCTGAAAACAAAGTATTTAAACCAAAATACACCAAATCATTTTGAAATTTTTCAGACTACTAGTATAAGATAGCAATTAATTTTCATAGAAAATTAATTTATAATTAGTATACTCCTATCTATCTTAATTGTTATCTTCAAAATTGACAGTCAGAAATAAGAAGCAGAGAATCTCTAAAACAGTTGGTCCTTTTGTCGCTCTTGCCAAGTAGCAGGTGAAAGAGAGGAGCTCAGGTCACACAGGAATGGGCGAATTAAGCGAATGGGCAATACACACTGGAATATTAAAATCCTACTTGGGAAAGATGTTAGTAACCCCGCATGTAAACAACATGGAGTCCATGCAAAACTCAAACTCCATAGAAAAGGTACACTTTTCACATAACCACCAGATTCAGTTTCCCTGAAAATCTTATTATCACCATCACTTACTTGAGAATCAGATTGATTCCAAGCCAACCCCATCTTTGTCTAACTCACAGGTCATAGTCATCAAGCTCGTGAAGACCACATGCAAACCACAGACAACAGCAAAAATATGCTATGAAACTTAAAATTTACACCAAACTAATTACTTCTTTAATGTCTGCAACACTATATTTAAGTCATAATGACAATGGAGTGAAAAGCCATACAAAACACTAAACTAACCTAAAAGCAGTGTATTTAAATACCCAACAAACAGGTAAAAACGAGGGGGGAAATAACAAAAAAGAAAAAAACAATACTGAAAGTAAAGGCCACAGATTTCCCTAACCTTTTCTATTTCATCACATAAAACCAATGCCACCCCCCTTCTCTACCACGCCACCTCCACCTATTCTTCATTTTTTATTCAAGACTTAACTAGTTAGAATGATTACAGATGACAAAAGGACTACTCCAGACCTTAGTGCTTATTTTTGAATGAACTTGGAATCTCCATTGAGGCATTTGAGTAGATTATTAAACAAATGCTGAGACTCTTCAACAGTTTCTTCTTATCATCTTTTGTTCTTTTTCTTGGATTTTTCCCACACCTGTCTATCTACTTCTTTAGTTTCTAATCCTCTTTCACTTTTTTCTTTTCTTTCAGTTCTTTCACTTGGGAACTTAAAATGCTCTAGCTCCAGAATGCTAGGGATTTTTCCAATGGATTTCTGCTATAAAAGTTACTTAATACATCAGTCTTGCACTATAATGATATCCATCCTTATTGCCACCTCTTTACTCATTCAATTCAGCCCCCAGCCTTTCAATCAGGACGCTGCAGCCTGTGAACTTCTATCCTTGGTTACAAGTAGAAACAAAAGCAATCTAAGACAAGGCTTTGCTTGATTTCAAAACTTCTTAGCTTACCTTACTGGATTGAATTAGGGTGTTACTCTAACAGTCTAATTGACTGCTCGCAATATTGGACACAACTTAAGAACATGGATATGGAATTAGAGAGCTTAGATTTATCAAAAACATATTATTGTTATATTCATATAAACACAATCCTGACATCAAATAATTATTTCATATCTTAGGCTGACTTGTCAAGCCAAAACTTACATGCTTATGACATATAACCATCACATATAACTCTTCATTCGTATTGAATATTATATTTCACAACATTCTAAATGTCAAAGACACATTTGCCAATTTCAAGAAAGAAAATTAAGGAGTATTAAAAGGCAACTAAATCCGAGTGTATGCTATTTGTGTTAGATGGATATTATGTCTGACTGGTTCCAGGGAATGAACAGGTTAAACAGATTATGAAGACAATGTAACAAATGGTCTCATATTTTCTTCTTTCTTTTTTCTTTTTTCTTTTTTGTAGATTTTAGGCCGCAAACAATTAATCTTCATTTCTCATCATTGCAAACTACTATTATTACCAACAGCAGTCTTACATCAAATTACACGCACCTGGCTTCCTTTACACATGAAGCTTGAAAGAACCATAACTTCTTCAAATGCAATAGCCTTATCAATCTTGCCACCAAATATGCCCTCAAATCTCTAGAAACATCAAATATAACAATTACTCATTTTAGCCAAAATGAAACATGCTTGAAGCAATACAACCTCAAAAGCAACAAAACAAAAGCACAAGATGACCCACCTTCAGTTGGATTACCAAGATATTAGGTGCTTGCAGAATTGACATTTGTTTCCTTGCTGTCACCAATTTCTTACAACTAACAAACATATATATCCTTTGTAAAATACAATACAATACAAAAAGCACTAAATCAAATTTAAATTAAAAAAAAGTACATGCTACAGGAACAAATTGCTTACTTTTCGCATCTATACTTATTGCTGCCATCCAAAATCTCAGGTTGGAAGAACTTTTGCATTGCCTCTCTAAGCGAATTACTATGCAAAATGTCGAGACTAATGTCCATGATCTCATCAACCTTATTGGACTCAGAATTACATGATAAGCACTTGACCTGGCTCTGCAAAGTGCCGCCAAATATCTCCTTAACGACAGTATTACTTCCACTAGCAGAGTCATTCCCCTTCCGCCGCAGTTTCATGAGTCGTAAGCAGGTATTATGGCAAGCATCAATAACATAGCGCAAAAATTCATGTGCATCCTCTTGGCGACCGCCCCGGAAATGCTCGGCAAAAATCCTGAGACAGCTCTGGATCTTAGATGGGGCATCCAGCGTTAGGTCTAGACTTAGGGACCGAACTATCCGTTTCTCAAGTATGCAAAATGGACACTCCCGTTTTCGGTCACCGTTGGAAACAGAATCACCTGCCAAAAAGAAAAAAGAAAGCGTGATTAGCATTTCGCCATTAGAGCAAATTAAGAAAGTGGTAAAGAGAACACGACATACAGAAAGAGGAGTGTTGTAACCGGAGGCAGAAATTAGCGAGAGGAGGAGTATAAGTAAGGCACTGAAGGACGCTATTGAGATAGCACGAGTTGCCGAGATTCTTCAACCCTAAAGGCGGTCCGTTCTTTCTTTTCTGACTCAATAAACTCGGCTGCCAACTCATCTGCAATTGCAATCCCATTCATCAAGATGATGATGATGATCTCCTTCTTCCAACTTCATTTGAAACGACAACCTCTGTCAAGTCGTTTCTCCCCGACACCGACTGCCGCCGCCGCGTTAAACCCAATCGCATCGCGAGGTTACGATACAAAGTAATAATGGAAATGGAAATTTTTGGTTTTTTTGTGTTTTCAAATTATGTGGAAAGGGCAGACACTGCAGAAGCAGCCTACCGATCCCCAAAATTTAGTTATTTGATGATAATTGCCAGCCTCTTGATTCTTCCCTTCCCTCCTCCCCTCTTTGATTTTCTGCCCTTGTTTTGGCTTTAATTTTATCTTTTATTTTTCACTGTAAACCAATTATTATATCTTTTATTATATGTAGATATCCGTGTAATAGTAGTGGTCGGTAACCAACTCTAGGATATGCATGGGATTAAAACTCTATTAGATTATAATGGTTCAATCTAAATTTTGTTTAGAGTTTATTAAAATTTTATACTATACAATTCATATTTTTATAAATATTTTTAAATAAAAATCTTATAATATTCAATTATCTATATATACTTTATACTATGTATATGTGTGAAAATAAAACGAATCATGAGGATTTTTTATAACAACTTTAGTGAAATTTGAAATATTCTACGATAACCTTTTTTTTACATAATATCCTATAATAATCTTAGCTATAATCAATTAAAAAATTATATTTCATTAATTGATCAGATAAAATTTATAAAAATTATTTTTAAAATAAAAACATATGTATAACTAAAAATTAAAAATTTTAAGTTTTGTCTTTTTAAAATTTATTTTTTAATAAATATATATCATAATGAGAGATTTAAAAAAATTATATTTTATTTTTAAAATATTTAATTCTATTTTTATTATAATTAGGTAAAAATTTGTGCTTCTGCCGGTTATTTTATTATTTTATTATCGTACATTATATTAAAAAGAATTTTATACATATAAGATAAATATATATGTAAAAAATAAATCATACTTCAGAGAAATAAAAAAGATATACGTATAAATTAAAATAGAGTAAACACATTATACATATATATATATAGAATTTTTGCAAATAAATATAAAAAAATACAATAATAATGATATATAGATATAAAAATATAGGATTATTGTAAATAGATGGAAAAAATTAAATAGTTGAATCTAAAATTTAAGAAAAAGATTAAATATGAATATAGATAATTATTATAAATAAGCACTAATTTTTAAATTTTAAAAAAATATATATCTTAAATGATCTAACAAAATATTTCAAAATTGAATATAAATATAAATAATTATCATAAATAAATAATAATTTAAAAATATGATCATTATATATAATTTTCTAATATTTAGATAATAAAATTAAAATTTAAATGATAAGAATATTTTTTTAATTTATTAAATGTATTTATTTTTTTAATTTATCAGTTATTATCTTATCAGCTCCCTTTTTTATTTAAAATTTATTTATTTAATTTAGTGTTTAGAATTTATGTTCAATCTTCTTTCTGAAAAGTAAAGCAAATAAAATAAAAACAAGAAAGAGCATAACAATAATAATAATAATAATAATAATAATAATAATAATAATAAATAAATAAAAATTAATCTTTCATTCATAAGCATAAAAACTATACAAACAAATTGAAAAATATTCATAACATACATACTCAACATCATATAACTAATTGTACTAGAATAAAAAATAAGTCATCAAAATAATGAGATTTAATTAATATCAATCATTTTTTTACTCTTATCTTCACTTTATATTCACTTTTTCTGCATATATTTCTTTTTGCACATATATCATTTTATAAAGTTAAAAAATTATGAAAAAAAAAGGAAAGAAAGAAAGAGACCTGAGAATTAAATTAACATTATAGTAGTAGGAGAAAAGGATGCAGTAATATATATGAATTGAAATTGTACTTACCATCTTTTTGCTAATCAAAATCTAAAAAATAACATTAACATATACATGAAAAAAAATCAAAACCTATAAAATTGAAAGAAAATAATTAAAAAAAATGATAAAAAGATAAGAAGAAAACTATTGTGAAAATAATATATAGATATATTGATAAGAAAAAAATTCAAAAGTTTTTAAAGTTCTAAATTCAAAAATTAAAAATTTTTAAATTTTAAATTCAATAATTTTAAAATTTTAATCTTCAAAGTTTTAAATTTTAGATATAAGTATATATAAATATAAAAATAGAAATGCTAAAAAATTATTAAAAATTTAGAAAATTTATAAAACAAAGATAAAAAATAATACTCAAATATAGGATTTTAACGTCAATTTTGTAAAAAAAAAAAATTATTTCAGAATTATATACATACTAGTTATAATCCATGCTTCGTGAATGAGTTTCATAATATGTTATTTAAATAATTTTTGTTATTTCTTTTAACTTATAAATACATACGAAAATTAAAAATATTTTTAGATAAAAGCTCAAATATCTAACAACATTTATTTAATCAATATTGTTATGAAGTGTAATAATTCATGATTTATATGTCTTTGAGTTGATATATTTTTTGTGTACAATAAATAAATACATCAATTAAATAATTGAATATTTTTATAATATTTTTTCATTAATAATGTTCAATTTTCATTTAACATATCTAAAAGGTTAATCATGAGTACAAAAATTCTAAATTAAATTAATCTGACTCCATAATATTTTTTAAATTAAATTTATCTGACTCCATAATATTTTTAAATTTAAATGAGTTCCAATAACTATACATATTAGATATATTAGTAGATGATTTTATAGAAGCTTAGTATATCAGATTATGATACTTGCTCAAATTCAATAGTCAATATTTGTATAAATGAATATTATAGAAATTTATATATAAAATATATGCCAAAACTAAAATCAAGTTAGAATATATATACATTCATTAATACAGTTGAAAATTATTAACAACCACAAAGATTTTATAATTAATAATTAGTTGAATGTAAATAGAAGAGTAAATTGATTATAAATTTCGAAAGAAACATAAGATGAGAAATATAAAAAAAATATTTACTTAGCTGTTATAACAACTCAAAGAGCAAGAAAATTTGTAACTTAAACACTAATGTAATATATATATATATATATAAAATGGTGTTCTCATGTTTATTTGCAATCTCTAACTGTATATTTTTAACATAGCTTAAGCTTGGTAAAAAAGTGAAATGGATTTCATGGTCTCCTCCTGTATCTTCTTTCTTTAAACTAAACACAGGTGGGTCGGTTGCTAGTACTATCTCTTGTGGTGGAGGCTTGCTTTTAGATTGTCAGGGTAGATGGATCTATGGGTTTGCTTCCAAGCTTGGTCAATGTTTGGTTCACATAGCGAAACTCTAGGCAGTTATAAAAGGTTTGAAAATGTCACAACATGGAGTAGATGTTCTTTACGTGGAATGCGATAACCAGATGATAATTCAGCTCATTAATGGCGTGATTTCTTCATCAGGTGCTATTCAGTAGCTAATTATTGGATCCAGTCCATTCTCAAGCAGTGTGTAATTTTTTTTTAAATATTTGAAGAAATAACCAATATATTGGAATATTTATAGGTAGATAGATAATGATTGGATTTTAAAATTAATATTTATTATTATTAAATTATTCATAAATATTAATTTTTAGAAATATTATATAAAAAGTAGAATTCTCTCAACTTCAAACATTCGGGGTATAAAAACTCTAATAAATTTAGAATAATAAATAAAATAAATAAAAGCCAAAGAAATAAAAAATTACCACCCTATAAATTTATTTATTATACTGTGTTTCAATTTGAAAATTCACCTAAATGTTAGGTAATCAATTAAAATAATATATTTTAGGATAACTACTTATATATAGATAAGCTTCAGTAATTTAAATAAAATTAAAGTAACGTATTTTAAGCATGGATAGATAGTTACAATTCTATATAGATAAGGTTTAGTAATTTAAGTAATTTAATATGGATAATTTATAATAAATTATTAATTAAAATATTTAAATCGTCCAATCACAATACAATAAAATATAATTTTTTTTTAAAAATTTATAAAAAAAGAAAAATAGAATGCTGAACAAAGAGAAGGTTTTCAAATATTCTTTTTGTTTCAACTTTCATATATATATATATATATATATAGATTAGGTGAAGGCCGCGCATTGCGCGATTGTATTTAAAAATTTTATTTAGTATATTATTAAAAATTTTATTTTTTCACAGGATGCTCTATTAGATTATCGTATTATAGAAATTGTAATGCAATCAATTTATTTTAAATAAATAAAAATTTTAATTAATTATATTTAGATTTTAATTAAAATTTTTAATTCAAACAATTTAAACATCATATCTTATCATAGATAATTCTACATAGATAAAGCTTTACAGTTCAAATAATTCAATATGATAATCAAATTTTACTATTCAAATAATTCAATATGGACAATATATAGGCAATTATTATTTTTAATTTAATTACATAGCAGTAAAATATAATTTAATATTATTTCTATAAAATATAGAAACTAAGGGGAAAAAAATTCTTATATTAATGTCTATTAAATCCAAATAAAAAATATTTTACTTTAATTTAAAAGAAAGTCATAATTCTATGTTATTTAAAAATTAAAATATAAATTGAAGAATTTTTGAAGGTCTAATTTTAGACCGCAAATAAAATTGAAAAAACCACTTAGCCTTATTAATATTAAAAAAAAGAATTTGGGTGTTGTCCAAATTATTTGTTTAAACTATAATTTTTGAATATATTATATAGAAAATAAAATTAAAATTCATATATCTCAATAAAAAATTTAATCAATTGTGTTATAAATTTCCTTCGAAAAAATATCAATTGTTTTATAAATTTTAAATAATCAACAATACTCAAAATTTTAAATAATCAACCATTAGAATAATTTTTGAATAAAAATAAAATTAATTCAAAATTTTCTAATAATAACCTTCCACAAAATGCAACTCATAGTGTTAAACTCTCAGAATTTTGAGAGAGACTGATTGTGGTTAGCCTGTTTTTAGGGCAAGTTTATGTATATATACTAGAATCCAAACAATCCGTATTAGACAAGGATTTAGAATCCTGATTTACTTCCTGTTTTAGAAGTAAATTAGGGTTTTATTAATTTAATTAAAGTAATTTATTATTATATATTAACAATAGTCCCATGTCAGTTATTTGGTCATTTTATGTCCAAATGTTTATGCTTATTGAGTTTCAGCTATACCTTGGTTAATTTGTTCTTCTTTTTTAATTTCATGATTATATATTGTCTATATTTATTTTTGTTTATTTTTTAAGGGGTTTGAAATGATGTTTTGGAAAGTTCTTTATGGCAATGTTGGAGAGCTCAAGGCATCTAGTTCTACGAGGAGTCACCTCATTAATTATGGCGACTCTTCATCTGCTTCGCCTAGTTTATAGAAACCTCATTTTCACTTTCAGTTGTTACTCTTTGCTATTTCTCATTATCAGAGCTTCTCTCTCTAAGACTTCTCTCTTTCTTTCTCTCTTTAGGAATTTATCGAATTCAATAAGTTCTCTCCTTTCTCTTCCTTGTGTTTTTTAGTGCGTTTATTGCTCGATCGGGTGTGAACCCCTACCCCGACACACATAGGCGTGAAATGCATATGACAAAAGGATAGAAATGCACGTGATGTGTGAGTCGCCACCTTGTTTAATTATTTAAGGGTAAACTAGGAAAAACCCTAAGTGACTCCAATTTTAAT
>CANUEP010046218.1:0-20141 GCA_947857235.1 Jatropha podagrica | reverse complement strand
CTTACGTGTTTTTTTTTTTTTTTTTTTTTTTTTTTTTTTTTTTTTTTTTGAAAAGGAAAAGTATTTAAAGTTTTTTTGAGCGAATAACGAGATTAATAAAAAAAAAAAAACACAAAAATTTTTTGTTTGTCTATTTTTTTTTTTTTTTTTTATTTTTTCTTTTTTTTTTTTTTTTTTTTTTTTTTTTTTTTTTTTTTTTTTTTTTTTTTTTTTTTTTGTCAACGAAAAGTAATTTAATCTTTTTGTTCCGAAGTAACGACTTATATATAACTCTCATAGAGTGCAGAATGTCAGCAAAATCTTTACCACTATTCCTCTTATGGTATTGTTTCTTATATATGTTTATCAACCTTGTCATGTTTCCACTTTTAGAAGGCTTTTTACAAACACTCTGGTTTTGATGGAGTGGCAGATTGAATATTTTTCACATTTGAATATTTCACATCCCTCAGAAAAGGTATTCAATTTATCAAAGTTACAATAAATTATTGACTGAATTAACTATACTACCCTTAATTTTTATCTAAGTTATAATATATTATTAAAAGATTGAAGCAAATCACATATACAAAGGGTAAAAATGAAAAAAAAAATTATTATTTGTGAAATCCAGAAACATGACAAGTATTTGGAAATCTAATACTTTTTCAAATGGAATAAGCACTTAGGAAGGGAGGGAGTATAAGAGTGTAGTTCTAGATGATAAGGCACTTTCAACTTCATTAATAAACAGGAAATCATTTACTTCACAAAATAATTCCTATAAACAACTACCCTATTCCTGATATTCCAATTCTCTTCCACAATTATTAAACTGAATCCACATCTTTGATTTGCAAAACCCCATGAGAAAATACCAAAAAACCCCAATACAAGTTAAAATAGAAGTCACCAAATACACAACTTTACTAGCTGCAGACATTACATAGACCAAAAACCCACATGGAAGCAAGCACATAATCACCAAACCAAACATCCCCATTGGAACTCTATATGGCCTCTTTATATTTGGTAATTTTTTCCTTAACCATAAGAATGATCCAAACTCTAATAACATACCTAAGCAATATAAAAAGTTCACTGAAGAAATTATATTATCAAAATCCATATAAGAACCAGCTAATGCTATTATTGTTGAAAGCAAAATTCCGACCCAAGGTGTATTAAACCATTTTGATCTAACTCCAAAAAACAAAGGCAAAATTCCCAATTCAGACATACCCAATAGCTGATATACACAGCTACTTAATTGGGCTTCATAGAGACCAATAATTGATAAACATGCACCAATTTCAACCCAAATTTTTAACCAATTACCTGCAATCATTTTAGCCAAATTAGCAAAATACCCATCTGTCCAATCTTTTTGATTTAGTGGGATAGCTCCAATAGCAGCTAAAAGAGGAAGTAAATAACCCAAACAAGTAACTAATCCAGCAGCAAAAAGTGCTTTTGGGTAAGTCCTTTGAGGCTGCTCAACTTCTCCTGCTAAAGTACTAGCACTATCCCAGAAATTTAAGTTCCAAAACAAAGTATTAAAATACAAACTCCAATCCTTTTGGATACCGTTTTGACCAAAATTTATCCACCTTGAAGGAACAATCTTGGGGATTGAAATTAAAGTCATAACTATAAATGGAGATAGTGATAAAACACCTAAAGTCACTGCAGTGTAACCAACTATAGCCAAGCCTGTGTAGTTTAAAATAGAAAGCAATAAAGTGAAACCTAAAATTGCAATATAGCGAGGCAAACCTGAAGAGAAAATTGGAAACACCAACTTGACATAGTCTATGCAAAGAACTGGGTACGAGGCCAAGTTAAGGACACCAGTAAAGAACTTCCAAAAACCCATTAGAGAGCCCCAAAAGGGTCCAAAAGCCCGGTCAGCCCAAATAACGTAACCGCCGTTGCCGGGAAAGGCTGTGGCAAGCTCGGCGGTGATAAGGGCCTCAGGTATGCTCCAAATGAAGGGAAATACTAGAAAGCCTAATATAGCCCAAAAAGGCCCGGCAGCTCCGACGGTGGATTCTACGCCATATGGACCGCCGGAAACCTCAAAGAAGATAAGGAAAATAAGTGGGATTAGTGATAATTTATTGGGAAATTTAGCGGTGAAGGTAGTGGCTGTGGGTGGTGGTGGTGGTGGTGGTGGTTGGAGGAGTAGATGAGAGAGTGGAGCATTAGGAGATTCCATGTTTTGCTTGATGGAGTGTTTGATTTTTGAATGGGTTCAAAGATTCAGATTCAGTGTTAGGTTGAATATTCGATCCCGTCTATGTGTTCTCCGTTGTGATTAATAATAGTAACAGTAATACTCCGGCGAATCAATTTTGGTATACACTGAAAAAAATTTTGGTAAACAAATGAAAAGCAATCCTTTAATTGTGATTTGTGGATTCTAAATTAGATTTCAATGTGACAGTTGAGCACTCCAGGTCCAGGAATTATTGCTGCGTTCGTCATTTGCTGGTAACAACTTTTCTTTAAACTGTTTTAATATTTAAAAAAAAAAAGAATTATTCAGTAAGCTCGTGGTAATCACGTGTCATTATCAATTATAGTGAATATTTGTTTAACTTGTTTTTTCGAAGGAATATTTATTTAATTTCTACATTCTAATGAAATATCTAATTAATTTAATATAATTATTCCATCTGCCATAAAATTATAGTCCATGTCAATAATTAATATTAATTTTTTTTAAAATTAAACTAGAAATTTCATTAAGCGAAAATTATATACAAATATAGATACAAATTAATATATTTTTATATATTTTAATAGAAAGTCTAATAATAAACAATTTATATAGAGAATAAAAAAATATAATCTTAATTTAAAATATTTAATTAAGTTGATAAAGTATAATATTTGTATCATAAGTGAATATTTGCTCTATTTAGTGGTTATTTATGGCCATTGTTTCACTCTATGATTTTTCTACAAATCCAATATGATTATTTTTAATTTTTTTTTCTTTTATTATAGAGGGAATCTGCACTTCTTTATATATAATTATTCAAATAATACAAGACACTAAACAAAATTATCATAATAATAATAACAATCACTCGTAATTAAATCAGAGAATAAAATCTTAAAATATGGGTAATAATAAATTTTAAAATTAGAGTGATAATAACTTAAATATGTAAAGATTTAAGAATTATTTAAAAATAAATAAATAAACAAAAAAGAAAAAGAGTGATCACCGTGAAAGCTCACCGGTGGCTCCCACTTGAAACAAAAAAAAAAAAGAAGTTTTTAAGTAAGAGAAAAAGGGTGAGAGAGCCCCATCAGATTCTTCTCGCAAATTCTCTATTTTTAAATATTTAGGAAAAAAAATTAATATTAGTTAAATTTGCTAAATAATGGGAAAAATATCTTAAAATGATACTTTTTGAAATTTTAATGTATTAATTTTCTCAAATATGCATTGCATGTTGTTTATATCATTATTTTTAAATATTAGAAATAAATATAATATAATTTTTATATATAATTTTTCTGTTAAAGAAGATTTTATGAAAAAAAAAATCACTTTTATTGACTTTTTCTTAACCTTCTTATCTGAGTAACGGAAAAACAAGCAAAAGTTAATAAAATCTATGGATTATTAAATTAAATTTTAAAAATAAAATAGTAATTGTAAATAATAGTTCATAATAATTGTAAATAAAAATTAAATTTGATGTGGAAATCATTTTGTTTGCAGGGGCTTTCAAAAACTTGACAGCTAATTCAGCTGATGAAAGGGAAAAAGCCCAGCACTTTTTTTTCATACAAAAACTTAAGAAAACAAATTAATCCGTACATACTTCATTAAATAAAACATGCAGTGATTATTAAATTTTTAATAATTAAAAGAAAACTCCATTAATGCTACTCGTAGCAGTTTGCATTGAATTAGCAGTTTGCACGGTATTCAATTATGGTGTTTTAAAGTCCATACAAATTTAATAGGACTCAAAAAATTATTGATTTAAAAATATTTTATAAAATTATTAATTTAGTTAGGTTTTAGGATGTTGGATATGAATAGAAAAGAAATTTAAAAATTTATTTTTCAACCCAAATATTTCGATTGATTTTAGAGTGCTAAGTACATATTTTTCATTTTAAACTAAAAAGAATATATTTAAATCTATAATTTTCGAGCGAGACAGTCACTAAAGATGTGCAAACTTGCCAACTAAATTGAATCGGCTCATCTCGGTTGATTGGCCAAATAAAAAAGATTTTATTGTTGATTAATTCAGCTTGAACCAAATTTAATATTCGATTTGAATCGATTTCATAGAAAATCATTGGTTGGGCTTAAAATCGAATCAAAATGGCAAAACAGATTGAAATTGATAGAACTGACTGGTTTAATTCGATTCAATTCAATTTAGAAGGAAAATTCACTTCTGTTTAGTCTGTTGATAAAAAACTTCGGTTTGTATCTTTTTATCTCGATTCAATTCGATTTGAACCAAACCAACCGTTTGCTCTTCCCTAACGGTTGTTGTTTAGTTAATAGACGAGAAGCTCACGGTCTTTCAACCACATCGTGACTATTCTTGTTACATTCCAATTGTGATGGTAGGACGGTCTTAGAATCTAGGTAAACTTAATGCCACCGAACACCTCGTAGAACCCACAACACATATTACTTATCTTGATTATTACTTAAATGGGCTGTAATCAATTTATTTATTTCTATTAAATTTCCAGGATCATTGAAAATATTCGTCCTCACACTTTATATAAACACATATTACTCTCTCAAATACTGCTATAATAAAGCTTATACACATCAACACTAGTATTATCCACAAAACTACTACGAAGCAACTACAATTCCATATAATTTAATAATAAATATTTAAATTGATCACAGACTTCCATAGTATCATCCACAAAGATACTTAAATGGTAGCGGTGGATTGGTGACAATGGTGGTGGGGTGGTGCTGGTGGAATGGTGGTTGTGATAGTAGTGGTGGAGTGATGGCAGTGTGATTATTTATAGTGGTTGTATTCATACTACATTTGATCATTTTTACAAACAAACACAAAAAAGGAATGGTAATTATAATTTTTTTCAATTACATGACGAAAAATAGTAATTGAAAAAATACTCAATTGCATTACATTACATTCCATTACATCCAATCAAATATCACATTAACGGTTTATGAAAAATTAATCAAATAACTATTAACTATTTAAACAGCTAATACTTTCCAAAAATAGACAATTAGGCTTTCCGACAATGAATATAATGTTTTCTTTTTTTCTTTTCTCCTTATGTAATAAAGGGGTATGTATTATTAATATTATGTAAAGATAAACAAAAACGGAAGAAAATATAAAAAAAAAAAAAACTGAATCTCTTGCTTGTCTTTGGTGGGTATGGCAGAATCTCACAACATTATTTGGTTATATTAATAAGAAATCAAACAAATAATTAATGCAAAAAAATTTCAAAGCAGAATCTCATTCTTATTGTTTTTTGGCCATTGTTTAATGATATAGCTGTATCATATCACTTTTGTATATATCAGATAATGAGAATCTGATTCTGATACAGAAAGGGATTCGACAATTCCGTGCATAACCCATAATTGTAGCTTTGGCAAATAAAATTAGCATATGCTATGTTGGCTTAGCCTTTAAGCACGATACTAAATTTTCAAAAGAAAAATATGATTATATATTTTTTTTTTCTTTTCAAAAAGATATTGAATCAATCCCATTAAAGAAATATTCATATCAACAACTGATGAAACGAATGATTCGGCACTTTTAGCCCTTAAGGATTTGTTTGGTAATACTAGTTGTTATAATAATTGTTTGCTGTTCTAGTAACTTTTAATTGTTAGATGTTAGTTACTAGCTGTTAAGTATTTATATAGTGGTTTAAAGTAAAAATATTTGGTAAAAACAAATATTTAATTAGCTGTAAAATTAAAATAAAAAAACATTAAAATATTGATTTTAAATTTTAAATTCTGGCTATAGAACTAAAATAGACTAAAATATATATATAATAAGTGTTTTTTAAATTATTATTATATTTTTTTCATTTTTTATTTAAATTTTTTCTATAACAAAAGATTATTTCTTATAAACTTAAAATGAAAATGGCAGAGAAAATTTTTTTTGTAATGTTATTTAATTTTGACCACATGCTTTTATTGTACCAAATTTAAGAAAAATTAAATAAATGACAAGAGTATCAAATTCAAATGAGTGTTATTATAAATAGAATTGTAAGCTTTAAGAATAGTGAAAAACAAAATAAATGGATAAGGGTGTTGAAAACTAAAATTTAAACGCCGAAAGTTAAGAGATTTAACGTTTGATGAAACACTCACAACTTCTAATAGTTGTTAAAAGTATTAAATTACTGAACGATCTATTTGAAAAATATAGTGTTTTGACTCTAGTCAAAGCACTGAATACTCCCTACAACATTATTGTCAAATATCTATAAGTGAGGTCGAAGGTTCTACCAGATCGAACAAATATTCACAAGGACCAAGTATTGATATTTTGGCAAACATAGGGGTGAGCAAACTTTCAAAAAAAAAAAAAAATTAAAAATCGAATCAAATCAAATTATTTTTTATTTTGATTTGTTTATTTGGTTTTTAATTTTGATTTCGGTTTGAAACCTTTCAAAATTTCAATTTTCGGTCTATGAATAAGTTATTCTAAAATATTTACTTTTCAGAATAAAATCGAACCATTTGATTAGATCGATGCCTACTAAACCGAAGCAATTAGTTTGGTTTGATTTTTAAATTTATTTCGGTTTGGTTTAGTTTCAAGTAAAATATATTATCAATTTTCAGTTCAGTTCAAAACCAAACCGGCCATTTGCACACCAGTAGGCAAATATGGCAATTTCAACCAATGCTAAAAAAAAAAAGGGAAAAGGCTCACTAGTTTAGTGTAGGTTTTATGAGTCCCTCCTTTGTATTAAACAAAATATTTCTAGGACCAAAATGTAAGAAAAAAAATATTTCTCTTTATTAAAACTGGGCGTGCTCCGGATTATAAGCGTAATTTACTAAAAAAAAGTTGAGGTATTTAAACAAAAAAAAAAAAAAAAAAAAAAACAAAAGTTTAGACATGTTTAATATATGAATGATTTAGAGAAAAAAAAAAACTTAAATACGCTAAAAGCTATTTTAAAAATTGTCGAACCCGATCTAAATAAAAACATTTATATTGTGCATTACAAGCCTTTAGATGTAACCCAATCCAGTAAATTGTGGATTAAACCATCTACGAGGGTGAACTTTAGGTATTGCAATGAGGGACATTAGTATAAAGGGGAAAAGTGAAATTACACCCAAAAAGGATATTAGTATAGTTATTTTCACCGATTTAGTAAATTAAAGAAAGAGTTATTCTGTTGCATAGCCCGAAGTGCTATTTCGGTCCATAAAATCCTCCAATGAATTAAAAATTAAAAAAACTAGATTTGTTTATATTTCAAATTTTGTTTGAGGTGTATATTTCTAGTATGTGTGTTTATGTATTTAATAAATTATAGTATTATATGACATTTTATAATGCTAAAAATCTAATAGAATTCACAAAATTTGAAAAAAAAAAAGAAATAATAAAATAAAAAATTCAATAGTTAAGTAATTCGTAAAGGATAAATATATTTATAATATAAAATATTATTATGATTTGAAAATTAAATTTTCATGAAAATAAAATTACTTAGTTCTTATAACAATTTAAATTTAATTATCTTAATTCTTTCATTTATAATATAATATTATAAATTTTTTTTATTATTAAAATGTGAGAGAACAGTTTGGCTATTATAATAATTGATATATTAATCATTGTTTCAGAGAATTGTTTATAATATTTTACTTTTTTACTTTTGCTGAAGTTTATAAATTTATAAGTTAACAAATCAAATTAAAAGTCTATTGAAAATAATAATTAAATATATTATATTTTTACCCTATGTAATATGTATTTTATATAATATAATATCACCTTATACACTATATAATATAATTTTTTATTTTATCCAATAAAATTTAGATTTAAATAAAAAATTAATATGATCAATCAAAATAAAAGTATCTTTATTTTTCAACAATAAAATTAAAATCTTTAATGATATTTTTGTGGATCTGTACACTTAGTAGTGATATTTTTGGAATTTCAATGTTCCATTCATTCATTCTCACTTTTATATACTAGTTCTTTTATGACATGCGTTGCACGTTGACTTTACTTGTTATATTTTCATTTTAAATCATTTAGTTTTTTTATTTATGTAATATTAAAATATAAATTTTTATTTAGATTCTAAAAAATATTGATTAATTTATATTGTCTTTTATTTACACAATGATTTTTTTTGTTACTTGTTTTGCACTCTAACATCAAATTGAAAAGAGAATGGCATTTCTACTTCTCTCTTTAAAATAACATTTTTTTTAACTCTAAAAAAATAGTATTTTTTCATTTATATTCTTTTAAAGAACTGGTCCCTATTTATAATTTATAATTTTGAAAACATTATATTCATAATCTTTATCTAAATTAGGTTTGTTTAAGTTATCCAGCTTGAGCTTAGGAGATTTTAATCTATTTAATTTAAATTTCCTTTTAAGTTTAAATATAATAACTAATATCTAATATCTAATATTTTACTCGTAACTCTACATATTTGGAGTGAGCACAAATATTTTGTTTAAATAAATTTCATTATTAAATTATATTACTATTTATTTTGATTAAAAACCATAAAAATAATATGTATTTTTACTCATTTAAAATTAACAATATAAAGTATTTTCTCTCTTTTAATTAATGTACTTTATAAAATAAAAAAAATGACTACTATTTTAAAAAGAGTGATAAAAAATAAAACTCATTGAAAAAAAAATACTATTATTACTGGTTAAATTAAAAATTTATTTAAAGGTAACTAAAAATTTTGCAATATCTAATTTTATATTTAATATGGAATTACTTTTATTTCAATTGTTTCAATATTTTTCTTTGCTAAAAAAAGTTTCAAAATGACATAAAGAAATGTTAATATTTAACTTAAAAATCAATTTACAAACAATAATGTAGGTAATGGAACATCTTTTTGTTTATATATATATATATATATATATATATATATATGATTAAATAGAATTTCATAAATTCTAAAAATGTAAAACAAAATATAAAATAAAAAAGAGCTCTTTAATTTTTTTTTTATCATTTCTCCTTTAATACAGAAAAATTGAAATTGAAAATGAAAATGATATAAATATGTCCAAATACCAATTTTTTTTTTCACTAATCCAAACTTTTATAGTCTTATTTTTAATAAGCTTTGATTAGATTAAATAGGAAAAACTTGTCAACATGATATTAATGAAATACACTAATGGGCAAATAGACCAAATAAATATATACCATCATCACAAAAAAAATTAAAAACATATATATTTAAAAAAAGTATTTTAATTTCATTGTATTTAACTAATAAACTCTAATAGTAAAATATTTATTCATATTTTAAAAAATTTAAAACATAATTAATTACAAATTTTAAATTTTCTCCTTGACATGAATTATGGTTTTCAATTTCCTTCTAAAAAGCAATATCACATGAGAATTTATACTTAAAAACATCAAAATTAATTAATTATAAAAATTATTGGCCAATAATAATGTAGGATCAAACAGGAAACATAGATATACATTCTCCAATTAAAATGCATGAAAAAATCTACCTAAAATGATATTCAAAAAGGATAAACGGAATCTATTTTTTTCAATTAAAAGATAATAAAAAACACAACTAAAAGCATCTTTAAACGGATAAATGGTTTCTCTAATTAAAATGCATAAAAATTCCAACTAAATGGATATATTAGGAATTTTAAATTAATTTAAGGCTATTATATCTCTCTTATTTTCACATTTATATATAGTGTAGACTAGTCTTTTTTTATGAGGTACATTGCACATTATTTATATTCATTATTGATATTCGTTCATTTTTTTTATGTCATTTCTCACTTTTACTTATTATTAGTTTTTTTTTATGACGTGTGTTGCACATTGACTATACTCGTTATATATTCATTCTTTATGCTCATTTAATTTTTTATTTATATAATGTTAGAGTATAAATTTTCATTTAAATTGAGTGATTAAATTATATTACACTTTATATATATAATAATTTTTTTTTATTCTATGTCAATATACTGATTTATACAATTTTTATTATTTATTAGTTGCTTTCATTTTCGTTTTTAAGAAAAAATCAACTTGATTTATAAAATCATCATATAGCTTCTATTATATGTTTTATAATTAATTTACATATTTTGTTAATAACTTTCACTGCAATTTTTTATAATAAATAAATATACATTAATAGTGGAATAATAAAATAATCTAATAAATCAAATTAAATATTTATAAATAATAATAAATTTTTATTTTTATTTTTTAGCCAATCAAAATCATGAAATCATTTTAAAAATTATTAATAAAATTATATTATTAATAAAAATAGAATTTGAATTATATAAGATATCAATATAACTAATTAAGTTCAAGATGTTTAAAAATAATTATTAAATTATTCAATTATTATTAATAATTTATATAATAATATAATAAAATAAAATATAATTAGACACAATAAGATAATAATAGTAAAATTTTAAAATTTTAAAATATTTAATTATCTATACTTATTTATCTATTAAAAAGTTAAAAAAACATCCAATCAAATTATGAAAAAATATATATATATATATATTTATATATTTAGATTAAAAATTTTTAATTAGTTAAAACTAAGGTTATTTTATGATAATTTAAATTTCACAAGTACAAAATCCACGATCCTATCATTCTTTCATTTCCACTTTTACATATAGTATAGATTAACACTTGTTTTTGTCTTTTAATATTAATATTGATTATAATTTTTACCTTTTATGATGAGAAAATTACTATTACGTACCTATATATGAAATGAAAGACTTTATCTCTACTTTTTTGAAAATGTGTTTTGAAGTTATTATATTTTCAATTAGATTCATTCTGTCAAAATATTATATATTATTTTAGTTTTATTTATTCGATTTTTATGAATCTTTGTAATATTTTGGAGTTTGACAATGATATTCAACCACTCAGACACTTTCTTTTTTTAATTTATTTTTTAATTTTTAAATTGTCTTCAACTACACTCTACATGACGTTTTACACACGCAGAATTTGGCATTGAAAATTCCTCTTCACAAAAAGTGGCTCCACAATGAAAAATTGCTTTTCATTAACATCCAAATCAAATCCAGCATCAAACATTTGTTTTAGAAATTTCATTGCCAATTGATTTGGATATATAAAATTATTGGTTCTTGATTTTTTATTTAGTTACCTAATCGAATTTATTTTAAATCTGCTAATTTGATTTGGAATATCTAAATCCAAATGAAATCAAACCAATTTAATTCGGTTTGGATCAATTATTGTATATTCTAATTTTGAATTTAGATACTACGTTGAAATCGAGCTATCGAGCTAATTCAATTTGATTAATCGAATGCTCACCCTTCAGTCCTCTGGTACGTAAATATGATTTTCCTAAACAGGCTCAACGACTTAAATATTGCAAATGCAATGCTAAACAAATACCACGCTTATTTTAATAGATGAATGACTTGGACTAAAGACTAAAAGCCAAATGGTCAATGGCGTAGCGAAGGAGTGATGTCCTGGAACCTTTGGGTCCCAAATTTAATTCCAAAACATGTTAACATCCCCTCTTGTGGGTTGTATTGCCCTTAACCGATGGCCAAGGAAGGGGAAAAAAGGAAAAATACTTCGGACAGAAAAAGCTATTACATAAAGATTTCAACAAAAAAAAGACAGAAACAACCACAATTGTATCGCAAGCCTAGAAATGCAACCAAATTCAGTAAATTGTGGATCTAAATACTAAATAAACCAAATCCCAACTGATTCTGATAATTACAATTTCAAACTAAATGATAAATTTCTTCACGTATGACCAATTCAAGCCATACCATTTTCTCATCATTCAATATTTTCACCATTGCTATACTTAAACAACTTCTTTGACTTGCAAAACTTCATGAAAAAGTACCATCCAATAGCACCAACAGTCATCAACCCACTTACCAGATAAACAACCTTAGTAGCAACAACCATTATTACTACTAAAAACACAGATGGAACCAAACACATAATCACCAGTCCTGGTAGCCTCATTGGAACCTTATAAGGCCTCTTCAATTCTGGAAATTTCCTTCTTAACCAAAGAAAAGATGCAAATTCCAATAACATACCTAAAGTATATAAAAAATTTGCAGATGAAATTATATCAGTAAAAGTCATGTATGATACTCCTATTGTAATCAATGTAGAAACTAATATCCCTACCCAAGGAGTATTAAACCATTTTGACCTTTTAGCAAAAAATTTAGGCAAAATTGATAAATTTGCCATGCCAAGAAGTTGATAAGCACTAGTGCTTAATTGTGCTTCATATAAACCAACAGCAGATAAAACAGAACCAGCTTCAACCCAATATTTTAACCATTTTCCTGCAATCATCTCTGCTGCTGTGGCATGAAATCCTGACCCCCAATCACTTTGGCTAACAGAAACCGCTCCGGTCACCGCCAAAAGGGGAATAAAGTAAGAAACACAAGTGAATATAACAGCAATGAATAAAGCAAGAGGAAATGTTTTTTGAGGTTTATCTACTTCTCCAGCTAAAGTACTAACATTATCCCAAAAATTCAAATTCCAGAAAAGGGTATTGAAAAACAATGTCCAATCCTTCTTTACACCTTTATCCCCAGTATTGAACCATCTATGAGGGTGAATTTTAGGGATTGCAATAAGGGACATTAGTATAAAAGGTAAAAGTGAAATTATACCCAACAGAACAGCAACATACCCAACTATGGTTAAACCAGTGTAGTTCAGAAATGAAAGAATTAAGGTTGAAGACAGAATTGCAAGTTTCCTTGGCCAGCCTGAATTCAGCGCAGGAATTGCTTTCTTCATATAATCAATGCAAAGAACTGGAAAAGCTGCAACGTTAATAACGCCACTAAGGAATTTCCAAGAACCCATTAAAGATCCAAAAAAAGGACCAAAAGCACGTTCTGCCCATATCACAAAACCACCGTTGCCAGGATAAGCAGTGGAAAGCTCAGCTGTAATTAAGGCTTCAGGTATACTCCATATAAATGGAAAAACCAAGAAACCAAGTAAAGCAAAGAGAGGACCTGCGGCTTGAACAGCTGGTTCTTCGCCATAAGGACCGCCAGCAACTTCAAAATAGATTAAGAATATAAGAGGGATGAGAGTAAGTTTCTTCGCTAATTTGGAGGTGGTGGCGGCAGCGTTTGCGGTGGTGATAGGGATTTCTTGAGCTATATTTGGCGATTTCGGTGGAATCTGCGCGGTGGGTTCTTGATACTGGGTTTCTTCTTGCATATTTGACAGATTTGCCATGGTTTCCACTAATTCAAGTAAAAACAGATCTAGACAAGCCTATGTAGACTAATCACCGATGGTTTTGGTTGATTTTTTCCAGGAAAGTAGAGATGCCCGTTTATCGAGGAGTAATCCATAAACAGAAACACATGATTTTAGCCATTGACGCGACCCATAATGATAAGACAATTTCTGCTTCCGGCTTCTGTCAGATTTTTGGTTCTGAAGGTTTTGGCATTTGCCATTTTGTTATTATAAGGAAGAAAAAGTGCTATAGCCTCTAAACGCCGGTTAAAAGACAGCGAAACTTTTTATTTATTTATTATTATTATTATATAATCTAAACATATAGAAATAAATATAGATATTTATCATCATCCATTGCATCCGAGTAAATCCCATTATTGTTGATTTACTTACTTATAATTTAATTTACTATTATTTTAAAAATTAATTAAATAATAAGTTTGTTTTTAAATAAAATTGAGTTTGTAATAATTATTTTTATTAAATAACAATTTTGTTTCCTTTTATAATGCAAAGAGAAAAATAGTGATTCTTTAATGATTACTTATAGATCCCAAACTTGGATTATTTTTTTTTTTTTTGGTAAAAAAGGAGAGTTTAAAATTCTAAAAAGATATTGTTAATCTAATATATGATATACCCATATTATCATGAAAAAGCCAATTTATCATTTTTCAAGGAAAATCTCTACAGTACTGTAAAATTCATTTGTAAATATCTATATTTATTTGGAATTCATTTAAAAATGAATTTTATAATCATAGTTCATTTATTTCAAATGGTACCACTATTTATTTTTCTAAAAAAATGTATTCATTTCTTTCATGACACTCTCATTTATTGCTTTGCAAATACAAATCAAGAAATCTCTAATTTTTTTTTTTTCCGTTACATTCTGTTTGATATAAATTATTGATATTAGAGTAAAAGTGTGTAATATTGTCAAGATTTACAGATTCAAATGCGCGATAGGTCATTTACAAAATTCAAGGTGCTATTATATTAAAATTGCAAAGTTTATAAGTGAAGTTATTCATTCAACCTTTTTTTAATCGTTAAGTTTAAATTATAAAATGACCTTATTTATGTAAATTGCTTTTTCTACTTTAGATTTTTGTCCAAAACAAAGGTTCATATCTATGTCCAATTTTTTCGTTTAATTAATTTTTTTTATTACGACATAGTTTTAGTTTCTTTTAATTTTATATAAAAATAAGTTAAATCCATTAAATTTAAAATTCGAAATTGATTGTGTAAATTACCTAATGGATAATTTTGATACTGTATCCGCGTGATTATTTTTATGGCCTCTTAAATTTTGTGAAGGATTATGATGTTATATTTTCACATTTCAGTCTTAAGTATACTCTTTCCTAAAATGAAAATGCAGGATCATGATTGAACCCTACAAATTAGATTAATTAAAATTAAATACTTAATAGACAGTAAAAAGTATGAAATCTCTAATTTTTTCATTACACTGCATTTAATATAAATGAATTCAAAATGTGAATTTTATTTATAAATAAATTCTAGTGAAATTCATTATAGTAGAATTTGTTTGTGTGTGAATTTTCATGTTTGGTTGGTTAATTTAAAATATAATATTCAATTGAATTCCTTATAAATTCATAATTGAAAAATCATTTTCTTTTATTTTCTAAAATATTTTTGAATTGGTAATTTCATAAAAATAAATAATAATGTCAATTATATTTATGTTATGCTACATAATCTTTTTATATTTTATTAAAATAAATATATAAAATAAAAATAATATTAATAAAACCAATATATTTATTGTAGTGATAAGTATATATTTAACTTGAATTTTTCTCTCTTATAGAAAAAATTGCTAAAAATATCTTAAAACAAAAAGTTTAAAATATTATAAAAATACAATGATAAGAAAACATTTTTCTAAAAGAATAAATTTTTAAAATGATTTTAGTCAATTTGATAAAATAAATAATTTAAATAAGTAAAATATTAAAAAATTCACTTTAAAAAAAGACGACGGTAGTTTTGTGAAATTCATTTGAAACTTTCATATATTTTTATAGAACTTAGTGTAGTTATATTTAATGTATAAAATTGAATTCTTGGAATTAATTTTTTTCATTCCAAACACAAAAATATCTATTTTTAAATAAATTTCATAAAATTTTACAGAATTCATTTATTTCAAACTTAGAATTAAATCATCCATTTCTTGGATACCAAATATCCCAACTTGGATTGACTGTATTGTGATTCCTTTCTATTCAACTTCTGGAATCGGCAGTTCTTCAATGTCTATATTCAACCTGTAGTGATAAAAGCTGATCATGTCTAGAGATTATGAATCCTAATAAGTTTTAAATATATACTAGTTTTCTAGAAAATGCGTTACACATTGTCTGTATTCGACGATATTTACTCATTATAAATAAATTTAATTTAATTTATTCGCTAAATCACCAAAAAAATACAGCCTAAACTTTGACATTTTTGATAAATTTAGATAATATTTTTAATTCTCAATTATTACCTTACACTTATTTTTTCTTATGAATTACAACATTCATCCATAATCCATTAATTTATTGCTTATTTGTCCATTAATTGGCTCTACAGCATGACTATTCATCCTTACTTTTAGAATTTCTAAATTGAAAAATAAATTTATCGATTTAATTTCATTTCCATCTCACCACAAGCTTAAAAATATTTGGTATATAATGGACTCTAAGTGGACCCTTGACAAGCAAATCGCACCCTCAACAATCCCAAGACTCCCTAACTTCTAGAGTTGTATCACTCAACTATAATTGAATTTTAGACAACGTACATAATTAAAAATAAAAAGTATAGAGTATTAAGGGACAAAATTAAAAATTTTTACGAGATTTGTAATAACTCATTCAGGCTTTTCTTTATAATTAAGTCTAAGTTATATATATTATTTTCTAATAATTTACATATATAATTTTCTATTAATTTTTTGTTATAATTTATAATATTATGAATTATTTATATTACTACAAATGTAAGATCATTCACAAAATAGAAAAAAATAATGAAAGAATACGAGAATAAATAATAAATGATAAATTTTCTCAACCGTATGATTAATTTTACCTGGGTTATTACGTTGTAAATTTATATTATAGATATTATATATTATATATTATACATTATAATAAATAGTTATTATAATATTAATATATTAATTATTGTTTTAAAGTATCGTTCGTAATTTTGGTTATTTGTTTTTCTTTTTACTTTTTCGCTAAAGTATATAAACATATAATTAATTTTATGATTGCTTATTTTAGGAAAAAAAATTTAATATGTTATGGTTACCTAAACAATATTATATCATAAATTTATATATATATATATAAAATAATAAAACTTATAATAATATTTCTTAATAAATAATAATAAATTACATTTATCTTTGTATAATAAATTACTGTGGAAATTCATTTATATTCATTCTATCTTTGAAATTTTTGAAAAAGCAATTCAAGTATATGTAATATGATATTCTAAATATGTTTGACTTGAAAGAAAACAATATTTATAAAATTTAAAAAAAAATTTAAAAAAAAATTAGAACTATATATTTATTTGTTAGGTCAGTTTTTGAAATTTTAAGAATTTATATGAATATGCATATATTTCTTTTTTTAATGCATTAGATAAGTAATATTGTCGCTATAATTAAAGTAATTACATTTATTAATTCAGATCATTTTATCATTTCTTTTCTTTATCTTGCAGTAAAAAATAATTTATTAGTACTTTTTATTATGTTGGATATAAATAGTGATTAAAGATTCAAGATAGAGATTGAGTAATGGGTTGATTTTCTTTTTAGACACTTATTAAAATTTTAATAATTTGCATTTATAAATTAGAAACTAAAAAATTAGGTCTAGAAATTGAGTTGAATTTCATTTTGAGATCATTTCATTATAAAAAAAACAAAGAGAGAGAACTAAATACATAAGAAGTAATATTATAAATAGTTTGTATAACAAATTCTAATATAAATTAAACGATTATATTTATTTTAATCTAAACAAAAGCTTATGCTTTAATCTTATATATATAAAAATTTTAAAATAATACAAGTGTAAAATGAGCATAGTAAATATGCAAGGCATGTCATAAAAATGACTAGTATATATAAAAATATTGATTGAGAGGGAAACACCGCAATTATAATAATGCTCCTACTAAATTTAGGAATTGACAAAAATGTCTCTAAGGCCTTTAATTTTATTGGATGTAAATAAAAATAATTTAATTTTGATTTGTCATGTTAATCTCCTATTAAATTTAAATTCTATTAGATAAAATAATAAATTATATTATATATTATAATAACATAAATAATAAATATAGTAAGAATATAATATCTAAATTTTTTTAATTTTATTCATAAAAATAATAAAGGTAATTTAATTTTAATTACTAATTTTCTATTTAAATTAAAATATATTTTGATTGGCTATACTATCTATCATATGAAATTTTACACCCTCAAATCAGCATATATATATATATATATATATAAATGGAGAATTGAATCAATGTCACAAGTATTTATTTGATAAGTTTAAATAATCCTTGAAATAACAATAATAAAGAACTGAGCTCTCTTAAAAAATAAACTCAAATTTCAATTATCAATGATGATCTTTTTTGTGATAACGTTTTTTTGTGGCTCTTTATAGTCTTGTAATAATCTTAAATCTCAAATACTACTAATTAATCCTAAAATATTTGCATTGGACCAAACCCAACACAAACTGCTTTGCAAAAGCAATAAATACTAACTTATTGGGCAAGTTCTAGGCCTAAATGTGTAGTTTACTAAAAAAATATCATGTGCCAATTAATTAAGTCATATGACACTTATTTAAACTAATTCTAAGATCCAGTACAATATTGAATAAAGAAAGTGCAATTGAGATCCAAAATACATTAAAAGGGGGTCTACACTATTAATTGAAGATAGATGGACCCAAGTCTATTGACTGAGGTTCGTGCTTATGAATTCAGCCTAAATATGCTTCAATGTGCATAAATATCTTGGCATCTCTTTAAGCTCTTCTCCATGCTTGATCATCATATCTTCTTAAATTCTTGTGAGATTAAAGCTTGTATAAAGATTTGCAAATGAGCTTTGAGCTTTTTAAAATGTGATCTAATGATTGGCCCCGTTGGAATCATCAAGCCTCCATCTTCACAGCTACCTTGTTGAGTTGCATCAATCCCAGTCGACGAATGTCTTAATTTCAATCTGTCCTAGATGTGCGTCCTTTAGCATTGCCCAAGGCTAAATTGCCAACTTTCAAAGAGCTTCAACAATTACTTGGACTTTAGCTCCAACCTTGCACGTTCCTCTAAAACTTCAAGTATTAGCCCCAAAAAGTTTCTCATCCAAAGATTTTAGCATGACCTAAGAAAAATATGAAAACAAAATAAAATTTCTCATTTTAAAATAAAAATATCCTCAACTAATAACCAAATAGAGAATAGATCATGTTAAATTAGCCACTTATCAATCACCAACATCACATTAAATCAAAACCTAAATCACCCAAATAAAAGACTTTCTTGAAAAGAAACTAGATTTTTATGGTTCTTGATTTGCTATATTTGAAGAAAATAGTGGAGTTCTTGAAAAAAAGAAGATATTTTTAAATTCTTGATTCTTGATTTACAAAATTATAGGAGAAAAAAAAAAAGGTTTTGACATCTAAGTACTTCTTAATTTATTATTCTTTGCTTCTTGTCTTGCAAGATTAGAGAGAAAAAAGAAAGAAAGGAATGAGTTTTTGAAGTCAAAACTTTCATCTCCCTCCTTCGATCTCCACTGTAACACTATTATTATTATTCTTCCTTTGATTTCTCTCTCTACTGTAGCTTCTTCCTTTAATACATTAAACAACTAATACTCAATTATTTGTACATTTACGTACTCTCAATTACAAAGTGCCCAATCCTTTTTCCAATCATCACTTCCCAACCCAATATTTGCTAAAAGCAGTCAGAAAATCAATAAATGTAGAGGTGATGGTAACTCTATATACTCTTTTACACAATACAAGCAGCCAAATGTTGCGCTTTCTTTTACCCTTTTCAACGTGATTGATTGATTGTGATTGGATTTGCATGTGTACAAATTGAACATTGTTGGAACAAGTATTATTATTGTTAAAGAAATAATAAGTCTATGCTGAGCTCACTTTACAAGGAAGATCAATGGACGTTTGGAAAACAGAAAGTGATGGGGAATTGTGGCTGGTCAAAGTTATGTAGTAAGTGTAGAAAACTTAGAGAGAAATTCTGGAGGAAAATATTCTTATTCACTCTATCATACGTATAGGTACAGAGGTATTTATATACTTTCTAATCTAATAAAGTGATAAAGATAAATCTGTTACAATGATAATTATCATCTAAAAATAAATTAATTCTAATATTATAACATGGTAAAATTGTTTTGGCTAACACTCCCCCTCAATTTTAGTATGGATATCGAACATGCACAACCTTCTACATGCAGAATGATGATTTCTTCCATTAATT
>CANUEP010046106.1:0-24236 GCA_947857235.1 Jatropha podagrica | reverse complement strand
TCTTGTATGGTGATTTTGGCATGTGTATAAATATTGTAAATGGTGAAGGTTGTATACATTAAGTTAATTATTAGTTAAGAGTTGTGATTAATTGAGTAATGGCTTTTATTATATTTTGGTGTATGAATATCAATAATTATTTTTGAAATAAGCGGGTTTATAATATTGACGATGGTATCTAAATATAGTGGATGGATATTTAGAAGTGCTTGTTAATGATTGAGTTGAATTGGAGTATGGGGTTTGGAGACAATTATATTGAAAGTCTGTGTATATTTTTCTTTGTGTGGCAAGTCCAATTTTTAGGGGAAACTCTTGCGAAATTTTTCCGTAGGGATTTCCCTAAGCTTTGATTTATTTTAAAATAAAAATGTTATTAAAAAAAATTACTTAGCTCCTTATGAATAATTAACCACTTTTAATATGTGATTTAGAGCTAGTAAGTGACATAGGTCGGTGCTTCGGCATCAAATGTGGCTTTCATTGTCTGGTTGTCCGGGATTGGGCAGCGGGTGTTACAATTTTGATCGAAGTTTCTTGGTTGATTTATTGGAGGAGGTTTTGGTGCCAATTGTCTCAGTAAGCCAGCTACTTTTACTTCTCAAAAACCCTAGAAAGAGGTGTGCCAAAATTAGAAAACCTTATTTGAGGAACATTAGTAACCCTGAGATCTAGGACTATGGTTGTAGTGCTTTTATTAGTATTCGGAGCCTTGCTAGATTGGCTACGTCCTTGGAATCCAGACCTATTGAAGTTACTAGTGTGACTCTCATACTTCTTATCTTCCCTAATTTTATCTTCAGTGGTCGTTCCTACTTTGTAGACTTGAGAAAACTAACACAACAACATGTAATATAACTTTTCTCAGAATGCCAATAGAGTACTCTTGATGAAGATCTTTATTTGTTCTTTTGTGTTAGGTCTATTTCTCATCTAACTGACCTTAGCCCTCCATTCGGACATATAATCGATGAAAGGTTCATCTTGCTTTTATATAGTTGCCTCTAAATCTCTTAGATTGACGCCCATTTGAAGATTGTAGACGTACTCTCTGAGAAAGATACTAGTAAGCTCACTCCAGTCTCTTACAAACATCTTATCCAAATTATAAAACCAGGTCTGTGCAGATCTTGTTAATGACATGGGGAACGTTTTCAGAATCTCCCTTGTTGGCAAGCCTGCCAGTTCCATGATAGACTTGTACTGCAGTAAGTGTACTTTTGAATCACCACTCCCATCATACTTCACTACCTTTGGCATTTTATAAGTAATCGAAATTTCTTGTCTTAGTCCAAATTCTTCGTCATCCTCTTCATCTATGTTCACATACTGGTCCATACCCTTGGACTTCATAAACAGATGTAGCCTCTCTAGTTTCTTGTCCAGCTTCTCCATTTTTTCCGTAACCACTGGCTCAACATCGATTTTTTTCATTGGTATCTTTTTGAAAAATTCTTTATCTTGCCATACGTCTTCGACAAGTTCTTTTCTTATAGACTCTTAGTTGGCCCCTTCTCCTTCTTTAAGCACAATTTTTCATTTCCCCCATGAATTTTTAAGGCTAGCTTCCATTATTTTCTCAAATAGCTTCTCAACATCAACCAATGAAAAATTCTCCACCATTTTGTCAGCAATAGTATCTTGCGAATCTACTTGCATTAAAGAAGATTCAACTTGGGGAGTAGAACTTGCTGATTTTGCAAGTATCGATCTAGAAAAACTGAGCGAGGTTGAAGGTTCTTCAATTCTGACTAAACGATCTTCTGCCCTCAACCAAATACCCACTTTCAGCTACTTCTTATTTTTAAGCGCTATCTTGTCTGCAAAAAATGAATATTAGAAACATGATATGATGCATGTATGAATGGATGTGAATGGAATATGAAATGCGACTAATATTATAGTTTACTAAAGCTCGAGTTGGATCGATCAAATCTTGAATCAGCGAAAATTCTTAGAAAGTTGAAGCTTTAATTTATTGCCCAATATGATTTAGTCTCTTTCATTTTACCTCAAGACATGATATGAGCAGAGATTTTTTTTTATTCACATTTGTATTTTGCTAATGATCAAACTTTATAATTAAAACCCAGAAGTAGTTTATATTACAAAATTTAAATACATAGCAAAAAAATGATGATACATTCTTGCTTCTAAAGAAAAATAGCCAATTTCTACAAGGTTGTTGGCATATTCACGTGTATGGATGAAGCGTTCCTCAATGCTGTAGAAGAAGGTCAAAGCTTCAATCAGGGTATTCCAAATTTCTTACAAAAGCCAATGAATCTCTAACATTTGATCATGCTGCATTGGGCTTGGGCCCAACGGAGCCCCTATTTTGGAAATTCTGTCTTCAGGTTGATAATTGCTTCTGAATCTAGTTTTTTAGCTTTTCTTACTCTCAACATTTTTCTATGGTTGTTTGCCTTTCGAGGGTCCGATCGTTTCAACCGAGCCATAGTGAACTAAATCTAAGTGATGCAACAAATTGGCTAGATGATGTATGAACACAGCACAATCATAAATCAACATGGGGTTTTAGAACTGATGTCACTCACATTTATTCATGATGCGACAAATAAATGTTTACTAAGGTATTCCTATGGGAAATTACTATGGTCCACTATATGAGTATTGGCTGGCTTATAAGTCTTAGGTTCCATAAGCAAGAGTCAGTTGTTTCCTCCCATTTACCAAAGTAAAAGGTAATAAGGAATTGTGCCAACTCTTTTGATATATCAATCAGTACTTGACTTATGGGTGGTGTATACTAGTGGCGGATCTCAACATTTGAATAGAGTGAGGAGATCATATCCCCCAATATCATCGAAGGGTGTTAGGGTAGAAATGAGGATTGACAAGAGACTAACGCATGTATGACATTTATATAAGTGTAAAAAATTTAAACTCAATTTAAATTAATAACACACTAATGGAGTCAACTCCCTAAAGAATCCCCAGCAGAGTCGCCAAGCAAAGGAGGACGTGGCTTTCGCGCAGCATCTCATGGTTTTCTCAAGAGTTTCTCGAGTAAACCGAATCAAATGGGTTTGGTTCATTTTAATTCATAAAATTTATTTTATCCAATCTCATTTTAATCCTCAGAGAAATGTCTCCATTAGAAGGGAATGACGAATTGATTTCCCTCATTTCATTTCAACTCAAGAAATTTCAAACCCCTCTCTATCTAAGTGCATACACATCTACCACACTAAACCTGACGAGGAAGTTTCTTTTTTTTTTTTTTTTAACAGGAAAGGAGCTCGACGAATGGATCCACCATTGCCATTCATAGTCGAAAATCTTCTTCGACTGGCAATTGCACTGGCACCAAGTGATGGTAGTAGCAAGATTGAGATTCAAGATTTCGTGTATTAGGTGTGAAATGCTTTCAAAAAATTTGACACTAGTTATGTCAATGAGAGCTTAAGAAAATAATAGAACTTGCTTTAAAAGATCTAGATATATATAGGTTTACTAGATAAGTAGTGCAGGATTGACATTCAAAAATGATGTTGTTTTGATTGAAAGTAGAGTTGGTGACAAAGTTGAAGCTTAGGTGACCTTAGATCAACAGGAAATGGCAGTTTTTTAGTGCAATTAGGAAATTGTTTCACTTGATTTCTCTTGCCTATCAAATGAATTTTAAACTTGCAATAATATTTTGCAGGTGTTTTTATCTTGTCTTTTTTTTGGATATATTGAAAGATTTTTTGAGGAAGCAAGGCAATAGAGTTGTCTTGACCAGTATGAGATTCGAAAAGTAAGTTTTAAATCTAATTACATGGGCCCAAAGCTAAATTTAATTTTTCAGTTCTATCTCTTTCGTCGTTTTTAAAAAGGTAGAAAATCATGTGTTCATGTAGTCAATGATTGTTCTGAAGCTGTAGTGGAAGAATCTGAATTTTCGCTTTTCTGTCTTCTATTTTCCTGCCTACAAAAAGAAGGAAAAAAGCTAAAATTGGAAGAAGTTTTAGTGCATAATTTGCTCTGTTTTTTTAAAGCTTCTGCTATTCTATTCTCATTAAGTGCATTTCTAAATTTAATGTGAGCCAAATAATTCTACATTACCTAAATTTCTAATCTCAGCACTCTTTCAACATCCGATTCGCAAAGAAACAATTGAAAATTGGTTATCTTTGTATTTTGTCTTCTTAATATACTTGAACAATACCTCTTAAGGGTGTTTTAGGAAGAATTTATATTCTCTCTCATCTGATTAGCACTTTTATATTAACTTCTACTAAAAAATGAACAAATTTGGACGGAAGGATAAAATAATATAACGAAATTAAACATTATAGATATCGTAGTGTATTTTTAAAATACAAGGACAAAGATATTATTTATGGCAAACTATAATGACAAAATTATAATTTTCCCTTTATAATATATTTCATTTACGGACACCAATGATAATTTTATGTATAGGTCAAGGTACAATGTCATCTGACATATCCTTCATTATTCATTGGGGAGGTACAACAACCTTCGGGTCGTCATGTTTTGAATATGATGTCACAAGTTGCACATCGAAGTCATGACGGCTTAAGTTCCATCAAAGGCCAACTTTTAATGAGATGCTTGATAAGATAAAGGTTGCCATCGGTATAGGAACAAATGAGAATTGCTCGCACTTTTATAAGAATCAAGTATTTGGGCAAGGAGTAATATACAGGTCTTTGTTACTTATCAGAGATGATGATGATGTTGAAGTGATCATAAACAATCTTCATACTTTTCAAGGTTATAAACATGTTGAACTATATGTAGAGGTTGACATATTGACCAATGAATCATATAATTTAATGCATAACCCTTAGGATTCAAATTGGCATGGGATTTAGTGATATGTTGGATAATGATGTTGGGACTTTAATGTAGTACAACCAACTTCCTATTGAGGACTACTATCATTGGTACATGCAAAACTTCTCAACTACATTAAGTCCCATATAATATAGATCTCATATGAGTGTTTGTAATAGTGATTCAGCAGGTCCAACAAACAACTACAAAGGTCCCAGCAGACCATGAGCTTATGTTCGATGATCATTGTTGATAATGACTATATGCCAATTAACGGTGACGAAGAGCACGAAGACAAGGATTATGATTTATTTGACTCTAATGATGATAATGATGATGTAAGCATTGATTTAAATGTTATGACTTTACAATGTGGTAGTATTGAACGTGTGCCAAAATAACATTTTATCTTTACATCATCACATTATAGCCAATTAGATGTTGACTATGCTAAACAACAAATAGGAAGTCCTCATATGCACTTGACTTCAGATAAACCTTTCGAGTTGAGAAAGGATTTGATTTTTTAATTCAAAAGAAGATGTTCAGACTATAGTTAAGAAATTCTCTATTAAAAATAATGTTGCATATAAAGTTGAAGAATCTCAGCCAAATTATTAAGTTACTAAGTGTATAAAGTTTGAGGAAGGTTGCCCATGGAGATTATAGTCAATAAAAAAACATTCTAAACATATTGGATAATTAGTGTTTATAAAGGACCACATACTTGTGCACCACTAATGTCACAAGACCACAGACAATTTGATTCTACTCTAATAAATGGTTGCATTTTGCAAATGATTGAGACAGAACTGAAGTTACATGCCAATGTCATTATTGAAGAAATTCAAAATCAATTTCATTTCGAGATTTCTTACAAGGAAGCATGGTATGCAAAGAAACTTGTCTTAACTCATGTTTTTGGTAATTAGGAAGACTCCTATGCCACGTTGTCATTATATTTCAATGCTCTTCAAACTTACAATCCAAAAACTATGATGAAGTTAAAAGTGGAAATTTGAATAATCCCTTAAAGATGTTTAAAAGGATTTTTGGGTCTTTTAAGCCTTGTATTGATGGGTTTAAGTATTATAAGCCGATACTTCTTATTGATGGAACATTCTTATATAGAAAATTTCAACAAACAGTTTTGATTGCAAGTTCAGTGGATGACAATGATAAGTTATTCCAAGTGGCCTTTGCCATTATTGAGGGAGAAAATAAAAATATTTGGAGTTGATTCATGCGCTGCATACTACAACATGTCACTAATAAACATAGTATATGTGTGATATCAGATCGCCATATTGGTATTACGTCTATTATATGACATGAATCAATGGTTTGGCAAGAACAACTTGCGTATTAGCGTTATTGTCTTCATCACTTTGCAAGCAACTACAACATGATGCATAGGAATGTTGCAATGAAAAATTTACTATAAGCTAACTTTAACAGTATCATGCATTATAGTATTAATTTGATGGCCAACTATATTTAAATATTTCTAATGCATGTGGGAACACATATCAATTTTGAACTTTAACAAACAAATGCAAGCTATCCTTGATAAGGATGGGCCTTCTTTTAATTGGGGGATACAATGTCCATTTGAAGGTACATGATGGCGGTAGAAGATATGGCAACTTAACTACTAATGTTGTAGAGTGTGTGAATATTGTATTTAAATGGGTGAGACAAATACCGGTAACTTGTGTTGTGCATCATACATTAGCTTAGTGTGTTAAGTACTTTAAAGAAAGGAGGACCCTTAATGCACATGAACTTTCTGATGGAAACACTTACACTCCAGAATGCATGAAGGAGATGTAGAGATGGGGAAAAAAAGTAAATGGTCGTAGGGTTACAAAGTTTGTTAGTCGCACCAAACTTTGTTCAGTATTGTTAGGATATGATCCTATGAGAAAAAAAGGTGGCAATACTCAAATTGTAAATCTTTCAAAAGTAGTGTGTGAGTGTGGCAAATTTTAAGGGACAAAAATGCCATGTTCACATTCTATTGCTACATGCAATCACTTGCACGTTGATTTATGGAATCATGTTGAAATGGTCTACACATTGGTTGAAGCTCTTATATGTTATGAAAGTCATTTTGTTTATTGGCACATGAAGATTATTGGCCACAATTTACTAGACCAACAATCATTCCAAACATGGAATTAAAATGGAAAAAAGGAATGCCAAAATCAACTCGCATTAGAAATGAAATGGATTTTACCGAATTTGAAAGTGGGCACGGTTGTAATCTTTGTAGGCAAGGTGGACACAACAAAAAGGGGTTCTCAAATAGAATCAATTCTTCAACTTAGATGTAATTTCATTATATATATATATAATATTGTTATTATTAATATCTATGCACTACATTATTTAAATTTTTTTATGGATATATTATTATTTATTTAATGATTTATAACTATATTACTAATTTTATGAGTTTTTTTTAACTAAAATTAAAGTTGCAATACATTAAATATGCACGTCATTTAAATAAATTGTATTATTTGTAGCAAGCTATATTTCACAAAATTAATAATTTGAACTATGTAACGTTGAACAATTCCTAAACAATATGACAATTTATCAATTGGTATATATGCAAACCCAAATAGTGTTATGTGGTACAATAAGAGACGATCATTCAATAACATTTAAGTACTATTCTTAGATGTCACCAAGCAAAGCATAACACATTTTTTATAAGCCACATTCTAGGAGTTTAGAAAATTTCATCGATCGAAGTTACCTAATAACATCCATGAGTGAATAGGATTATGGGAAGTAAAATGTGAGATCGAAGTCTACTGTAGATATCATGAAATAATAATTTTGAAAGTACAATTGCACAAAAGAACTTGTAACATCTCAATTTTTGGACACTGAAAGAGTATAGAAAATACTTCCTTACTTGATAATTTTCTAAATTTATATCATATGATTTTATTCTTTTAACTATTGAATAATTGAGTTTGTTTAAATAGCATAGGATTGAATAATTGAGTTTGTTTAAATAGCATAGTACTATCTAATTATTAAAATAGAAATTAGTATTGTTATTATTATTTATAAATATTTGTCAAATAAGAATCATGAATAATTATTAGTATTATTTATTAATAATGTGAATTTAACAAAATAAGTTATAGTGTTAATTTTTATTTTATGTAATAATAAAATAAGTTTAAGTGTATATATATATATAATTATAGGAGGGATTTGAGGAAACTTCAAAGAAATCAAGTGTATGAGACAAAATAATAATAATAATAATAATAATAATAATAATAATAATAATAATAATAATAATAATAATAAAAAGAAAGGAACAACGAACGGACACAGCGGTCTCCCTCTTCTCTTCCTCCTTCAACGCTGTCTCTGTCCCAAAATCACCTCCGTCCACTAAACTGTTGAGAACGAGGTGACAACAAGGAGCCAAAGCCTCATCGATCGCATTCCTAGCCTCCTTCCAATGCTGTCTCTCCTCATCCCTTCCATCTCCGGCCAAACGATAGCAGGAAAATTTCACCAAAACTTCCTCTCTTTCATCGCGTGGTCTCTCTCGATCACAGGAGGCGGCGGACAGTGCCTCGAAGGACGGCCACCTCGATTCCGGCCATTTCCTTGATCGTGGATGCTCGCTCAACGCGAAATGAAGGCTCTTCCCTTTTGCGATGTCACTGTCTCCTACGATAGCCTCATCTTCTCGTATTTCCGACGAGTTTGTGCATTGCCGATGAGTTTCTCTTGCTCAGGTCAGCTTATAATCAACCCGTATAATCTTCAATTTGATCGATTTTGATAGATTAAGCCTTTGATTAAAGATTTAGAAATTGGGCTAAAATTTAGTAAATTTGGGGATTTAATTAATCAAGTAGTTAATGTAAAACTTATTTAGGAATCAGATTCTATATGAAATTTAGAATATTTTGATGTGTAGTTTGTAAAAATCTGATAACTTCAAATTTCCCGCCACCATCTGTGGTGGCACTGGCGGTGGCGCCGGCAAAGCTCCGGTGAGATGTTGAGAGGCAGAATGCTCTCCTCAACGCCGTGAATGCAACCATATAATTAGATTTTCTATTTGAAGGTTGTTGCTTATTTTATACATTAATTTGAATAATTTCAAAGTTTAAAATAAATACAATTTTTTTTACTAAGATATTGTGGTTTTGATTGGATATAACTATGGAATCTGACAAATGAAATTAGTTAAGTAAATTGATTTTCAAATTGAAATTCATTATATACTTTATGACTTAAATGAAGTTGAGAAATTTGAATTTTAAATGTGAATGTTGTGCTTAGAAATACCTTTTTACCTTGGGTTGAGTTATGAATAAAACTTAAGTTTAGTTCATATATCAAGGACTAGTAAATTAAATTTTAAAATTTATTGATTTGAGTTTGATTACGATTATGAATTAATTTGGCAGTTAAGTGTTAAAGGTGTATTGGTATATATGATTTATATACATTTGATTTTCAAGGAATATAAGCTAAATTATATTTATGAATTAAAATTATAAATTGTAATTGATGTTGATGAACGGAGAATGGAAAAAATATTGTTATTGGTTGCCCGTGGATTTGGATTGCGATTTGATACTTATTTATGCATTTTTGATAAAAGTGATGGTTCCATTTATATTAAACACAGTGAATGAATGATTGTTTGAGCATATGTATCAAATATGAAAAATGACTTTATGACAAATATGTTATGATTAATTATGAGTTATAAAGGTTTAGTAGAAATTCTAAACCAAGCAATTACTATGATAGTGAAAATATTAAAGAAAGAATGAGTTTTGTAAGAAATGTTATGAAATCAGAAGGGAAATAAGTTTTGGACTCAATATACTTGGTGAAAATGTGTTTTATGATATAATTTATTTTGTAAGATGAGCATGCTCGGCTTCGATGCCATTCTGATATAATATAAGCTATGATCATATGTCAGGCTCTAAATGCCTTCTGTTTGAGCAGACGCTCTCTATCTATTTCTATTTAGGCTCTGAATGCCCTCTGATTCTATTTTTGAAATCTGATTTTGTTTCTAAAATTTTATCTTCTTCATTTTCCCTAAGTGTATCTAAGTCTCTTAAGAAAGATATGTTTTTAAGATAAATAAATTAAGTTAATAAGTTTATATTATGTGATTCTAATTTATTATATGTTTTTATAATAAGAATAACTAAATATGGTAATGAATGAAATTTATGGTATGTTATTGTGGATGTTGATTTTGAATTAAATGTATGTTTAAGTGGAAACACGGATAAAGGTAAGGAATACATGATAAGACATATATATTGAGTAATGACGATAATTTCCAAAAGTATTTAGTGCACTGCTGGCCCCCATGTTGCTAACTCATTATGAATTCATATACTTTATTTTTATTCATGATTATGTTTGTTCAAAATTTACTATTTTCTTTGAACAATATGTTGGCAGTCCTTATCTTCGTTAATTATTATATATATAGATGATAATACTCCTAAATGATATAATGCTTTTGAATTTTATTGGATTCATATGCTAAATTTTTATATTTAATATTTATATATGGAAGTGCACAATCGTTAAGGAAATTTTATTCAACCTGGTCCACTTAATTCAAAATTGCTAATGCAATATGTACGTCAATCTGAAACCATTTTTCATAATGAGTTAAGCTTATAATTCCTTAATGACACTACATAATATTAAATTTTACAGAGAACGAGTTATAATCTAATAATTTCATATGATGCGTTTTGGATGCATGTTCCCAACTTGGCCCAAGATGAGTAACGAACCCAAGGATGTACTATAATATAAACTAACAGTCAATTCCTTACCTTAGATCGACTAGATTTTTATGGCATTTCTCTTATAAGGTTTATGGAGGTTGACCATACATTAATTACTACTTTGGTTAAGCAATGATGGCCTAAGATCCACACATTCCATCTAACGGTGGGAGAATCCACTGTCACCTTATAGGATGTGGTAATACTATTAGATTGCTTGTCCAATTGTCTGTCGAAGGAAATATATGATAGACAATTTAGATTATGATTAGCTTGACCTATGCAACAAACTTTTAGGAATAGCTCCCCCGGAGACTGCTTTATATGGTAACAAATCATCACTTATATGGTTGTCAAAACATTTTTTCCAGTTGCTAGATGATGTAATAGATGAAATTGTCCAAAATTTTGCACGTTGATTCATTCTTCGTTGCATCAGGGAGCTCATATTTCCATCAAAAACAACTAATGAGGTACATTTGATACTCCTTCCACTATTAGAGCATGTTGTGATATATTGCTGTATATATGAGTAGTATAGTTTAGGGTAAATGGTAGCTTAGGTATTTTGGAAATAGCCTATATCTATAAATAAGAGTGAATTGTATCTCATTGGTATGAAAGAAGTAATAAAAGCTCTCTCATTACACAGAAAATCAACAATTAAACAAATGTGTATGAGATGTAGTTTTCACTTTGTTTATATATGCACCTATGATTTAGAACAATTGATCATGATGAGACTCGCACCTATTTTCCTTGCTTTACTGGCAACCAAATGAATTCCCCATGGTTGCCGCAATATATCATATTTTTAATGCATTTTGTTTGCATTCGTTGATTTTGTGAAATTATGATGAATATTACTGATACCAGTTTGGTTTGCCCATTTCAGTTGCTGTGCTTTCTTAAATTGCATATCCATACAAGAGTTTAATTTCGAGCAATATTTGCTGAGTTGATCATCCCTTTTGGTTGATTTGGTATTTTCAATTTGCAATATTGAGGATTCTGGTACTTGATTGGAAGCTCCATTTGACAACTACATACATGGCTAAAACAAACCAGGCCTAATGCCTCTATATATTTTTTTTCTATAGTTGGACTTCCTAGTTCGATCTGGTCATTGTTGTAATATATCAGAGCATATATTATCATATTTTTGGCTCCAGATTATGTTATTCTCTCTTAATGAATGTTAAGAAATTGTCAGTTAGATTCTTTCTTTCCTTCTTGGCCTTGCATGTGGTGTTCAATTCAAAATTTTCTATTAAAATTGAGCATCAGTTTGTTCTAATTTGGAGGGAATCTTGTGTTTTCTGTTCTTGCAGATGGCATTGCATCTGAAATATCTACTGCAGATGCTTTAAGTGAGCCATTTTTCTCGAGAAAGCTTTTATGCCTTATTGGAATTCTTTCCACCTTCAGGTTAGCTATTAAGTGGTAGCACTTTTTTCATAGAAAATTTTATGAAACATTTTTTTGAGGGGCTTTTATCAAATTAACGTTAATTTGTGCTAATTTTTAGTTTGATATAATTGATTGCGTTTTGGGCTAGGTTTGCTCCCTTGCATATTTTCATGTGACATAATGCACACAGTTTTGTAATATTGTAAGTCTGCATCTGTGCTTAGGGGTGTCAAAAAATGAGTCATGCCATGTGAACACGTTTTGCAAAATGTGTAAAATCAATGAATAAGGGTTTAACCTTAACAGGTTTATGTCATAAATAGGTTGAGCCTTTTATGCCACGATTTAAAATGGGTCGCATAACAGGTTAACTCGCAAACCCATTATGATTCATTCAGTTAAATCTGTCATGTTGAATATGTCATTCCGACCCAACCTAACACACTAACAACCCATGTAATTTGTTATAATATAAGGGATAAAATAGTCTTTTGCAGCTGATAGATATAGATCTTAAGTAAAACGTGTCACGTGTCAATGTGTAATTTGTACATGCGTCTATGTGTAATGCGTTACATGCTGTGTTTGTAGAACACATTTATATTTCATGTTGTGAGGGTTCCTATATTTTATGCAATGAATAAATGGGTCATGTTTGTGTTACTGCTAATCGTGCCACCATTGTCAAGTCAGGTCAAGTCAACCTTGTGTGAAAATGACCTACCAACAAATTTTGTCACACCTAAAGTCTGCGCCTGATTAATGTGTGTGCATATCTAGAACGGAGAATATAACTTATCAGAACAATTTCTTGCTTCCAAGATTTTCTTTTTTATTTTTTGTTATCCTGACAACAATTGGAACTGAAGTTGATTATATCAGATAACTGGTAATTGTAAGATTTGATTATTACCAGAAACAGGAAAAATCTCATTTTTAAGAGTTTATTCCATTATTGTCATACTCTATGTTAATGCAAAATTTAATTGTTATGCATTGATGCTTCTTGCTGCATAGTATTGACCTTTTTTTGAAAAGGTTAACGAAGAAAGAGAGATGAAGGGACAGTTCTCTGAAAATTTTCATTTCCCACTTTTCAGGTTGCAACCAAATTTGAAGGGTATAATATTTGTGAATAGGATTGTAACTGCAAGATCTCTTTCATGCATATTGCAAAAGCTCAAGTTTTTAGCGTCATGGAAGTGTGATTTTCTTGTCGGGGTTCACTCTGGACTGAAAAGTATGTCTCGGAAGACCATGAACAGCATTCTTGAGAAGTTCCAAACTGGAAAGGTAATGCTTCATATATTTATAAGCTCTTGGCATTTTTCATTTCTGTCCCATGTAACTGAAATGTGTGGCTTTAATGATACTGTTATAATTTAAAATAGTATGATACTTATCATATCCATGGACACTAATTTTGAGGCTACATTTTATTGATGAAGATTGTGTCTCCAAGTACATTATTAGCTCGTATATATATATATATATATATATATGAGGAGTGTGGCTAATACTAAAGGACACGATCATAATTTTAGGGTCAATAATCCCATAAATTAAGAAAAGATAATGTTGATTTTCTGTGAAAAGAAAACTGCACTTTCTCTCCTGTGGTCGCAGTAGCTTCAACCTAGGCTAGGGTTTTTCTCTCTCTACTGTGTTTGGGCTGACGAAAGGTGGGTTTTAGGCTCTGATACCATGTTGATTTTCTGTGTAATGAGAGCTTTTATTACTTCTTTTATACCAATGAGATACAATTCACTCTTATTTATAGATGTAGGTTATTTTCAAAATACCTAAGCTACCCTTTACCCTAAACTATACTACTCATATATACAGTAATATATCACAACAGATAATTTCTCAAATTATTGGAACATGGTCCCTAAAAATATGAATACAGAGTCCCATATATTATTCTAGAAGGAACTAGCTCCCTATATGCTTGTGCTAGTAATTAATTGCTAAGGCTGTTGATTTGGCAGTTGAATCTATTGATTGCAACTAAAGTGGGTGAAGAAGGACTCGATATTCAGACATGCTGTCTTGTCATACGCTTTGATCTTCCAGAAACTGTTTCTAGCTTTATACAATCAAGAGGACGTGCACGAATGCCTCAGTCTGAATATGCTTTTTTGGTCGACAGGTCATTTTCTGCTGCTTATATATATACACATCCATCTACTGCTGCTTATATATATACATCCATCTACTGCTGCATTTTCTTATTTCCCCTTATAAACCAGAAATTATTTTTAACATTGCAGTGGCAATAAGAGGGAGCTGGATCTAATAAAAAGCTTTACAAAAGATGAAGTTCGAATGAATGTGGAAATTTCTTCAAGAACATCTGATGAGACATTTGGTTGTCCTGAAGAAAATGTATATAAAGTGGATGTGTCTGGTGCTTCCGTCAGTTCTGCATATAGCATCTCTTTGTTGCACCATTATTGCTCGAAACTTCCTCATGCCGAGTATGATCTGGTGTTTTGTGTCTGAAAATTTCATTTTTTCCTAATATGTGTGTTTGTTGAGATTATTAATTTCTTTTTGCAGGTTTTTTGATCCAAAGCCAAATTTCTTTTATGTTGATGATTTAGGAGGAAGTATCTGCCATATAATATTACCCGCAAATGCTCATATACATCAAATTGTTGGTGCACCACAACCTTCACAAGAAGCTGCTAAAAAGGATGCTTGTTTGAAGGCCATTGAACAATTGCATAAACTGGGTGCATTAAGCAATTTTCTTTTGCCACGACCTTCACAAGATGCAGATGAGTCAGTATTGGCTTCTTCTGATTCTGACGATTCTGAAGGTTGAATTGTAGCAACCAACTATCAAAACCTTCTATTCCCTTTTTCTTTGAGTAGCTGTTGAATATATTCTTGTTTTTGGGCAGGTGAGGATTCCCGAGGTGAACTGCATGAGATGCTTGTTCCTACTATATTGAAGGAACCATGGACTACCTCGGAGAACTGGATCCATCTGCACTCTTACTATATAGAATTTTGTCCGGTTCCTGAAGACAGGATCTATAAGAAGTTCTGCCTTTTTATTAAGGCACCTCTGCCCCTCGAGGCTGAGCAAATGCAACTTGAACTTCACTTGGCTCGTGGCAGATTTGTGAAAATAGAGCTTGTCCCATCAGGACCTGTGGTATTTAATACAGATGAGGTAAACTTTTATATTTTAGCTAATTCAGCACACTTAACTCACTTCAAGGGATTCATTGATTATATATGGACAGATTACAAAGGCAATGTATTTTCAAGAAATGTTCCTCAAAGTCATTCTTGATAGATCAGAATTCACTTCAGACTTTGTTTCCTTGGGTAAGAGATCTTCTTCTGAATCAAGTCCTGCTTTCTACTTGTTGCTTCCTATCATTTTGCGTGGTCTTGGAAATAGAGTGACGATAGACTGGGAGATAGTAAGAAAATGTTTATCATCTCCTGTTTTCATGGCTGTGGAAGAAGAAAGCCTTCCTTCAGATGTTCACCTGAAACTTGCTAATGGTTGCAAAAGGATGAGCGACATTGAGAACAGTTTAGTGTACGTGCCACACAAAAAACAGTTTTACTTTATTACTAACGTTGTACATGGAAAGAATGGTCTCAGCTCACATAAAGGCTCAAGTGCACAAAACCATAGGTAACACATTTTCTTTGAAACTTCCGTAATGTTGTAGTCCTATATTCAGTTTCCCCCTCAATCGTTGAATGCTATCTTTTCCATACATTTTTACTTTCTTCTTCCTGATGGGAAAGTTTGTATAAAAGAATTTTATCATCTGATAAAGTGAAGTAATTTATTCTCATTTGGTTATGTGAGTATTGGTTACGTGATTGGCATTAGGTTTGGCATTCAACTTGAATATCCTGAACAACCTCTTCTTCGTGCAAAACCGCTCTTTTGTTTGCACAACTTGCTGCACCACCGTAGGCAGGAGTATTCTGGTAACTTTTTGACACCCTTTTTTCCCTTATTGTACGATACCTGCAGTTCTGTGTTTCACTTGCTCATTCAGTAATTAGCTTAATCTCTTGTTGTATGTAGAAGAAATTTGGTACTCAAGCATTGAAACCTTGTTGTTTATTGTAAAAATGCTCATCAACCAGGGTTTAAGAAAAAAGAAGCAAAATTTATGCTTTATTCAAATACAACAAAGAGTAAACACTAAACTTGAACTTGATGTATTGGTTCTTTTGTTATTCAGTTGGAACACTACAATTGAATTAGGGGTCATCTACCTAAGAAGTCTTCATGGAAGGACTTGCAATTAGTAATTTGGTTGGGATTTTGAAATTATTATAATCAAGAGTATGAGGAAAGTAGGAAAAAACGTAAAAGTATTATTGTATGACATACACTGTTGGAAATGAGCTCAAGCAGACTGGGAGATTGGCAGTGGCGCATCTAGAAAATTTTCTTTCTGCGGTGAATATTAGAGCATTTTGACACGTTAAGGGGAGTCAATAACAAAAAACTGGGGGGAGGGAAGGGGGGGTTTCAATTAGGAAAATTGCAAAAAGAGAGAGGTCAGTTGACCCCCCCCCCCCCTTTTTGTGAATAGATCCACCATTGGAGACTGGGGTGAGCAAAATATAAATTGTTCTGCATACATGAACAGGGGGTGTCTCAATAACTGATTATTATCCTTGTTGGTGGTTGTTGTTGTGGTGTTGTTCTTTTTCTTTTTCATTTTTCTTCTTTTTTTTGGGGTGGGGGGAGGGGAGGGTGTTGCCTGTATAATAAAGTCTATTGAAAAACTATAATGGATTTTGCAAAATATATTTTTAAATAATAAACTGTTCACTTTCTGTGTGTTTTCTTTTTCTTCAAATGACACTTGCCATGCCTGCAATTTGAGGACATTGCCACATGCCTTCCATTGGCTGTCTGGAAATGATACCAATGCTTAATATTATTTACATAATTGATACAGTTTAAACTTTAAAGCATTGGCTATAATAGATATCATAAGAAATGCTTAGTTTTTTCTGCTCGTTACGCCTAATAATAGTAAAACCTACTTTCTCAAAACCAAGTTTTCTTATCTGTAACAAGCAGAATTTGCAAAAAAAAAAAAAAAAAAGCATAATTAAGAACTAAATCAAAGTAACTCCTAATATTTCCTCTTCTTGAATGCGTTGGGATTGATGATGAATGAAGTCAGAAGCTACTTCAACAGTTGCTCTATTAAATCAGGACTGTAGATTAATATGAAAGTGGAGTATAATATCCTATAATTAGTTGGCTAAGATGAGGATTGCATTATGCCTGCAGAATGTTTTTCTATTTTAAACTTGTTTTGCACATAATTTTATCGTCTCCCTTGCCATTTATTTCTCACGTTATTCAGTGGGAGTTATACCTTGGGATAACAAACTACACTAACTCTGTTTAGCAAGCCCAAGAATTCCATTGGATCCTTGTCTTGTGACTCTCATTTCATTGCTGGCATATTTATTTTGTGGGAAAAGAAAAATCATATGTTCAATATTTACTTATAAATTAGTTATGTTAATAGCAGATATTCAAGGGCTGGAAGAATACTTCATTGACTTGCCCCCTGAGCTTTGTGAGTTGAAGATAATTGGCTTCTCTAAGGATATTGGGAGTTCAATTTCTCTATTACCATCAATCATGCATCATTTGGAGAATTTGCTGGTAGCTGTTGAATTGAAGAGCTTATTATCTGATTCATTCTCAGAGGGAGCTGAAGTGACCGCCTGTAGAGTAAGACTTTAATGCAAAAGTTATTAATTTAACTACTGTTCTTTTAAAGGTGTGTGCTAAATCAAATTGGTCATGCATTAATCAATGTGCTGGTGATTTATGTAACCTGGACCATTTCTTGCCAATAATAGCTGTTCATTGATATTAGGTATTAGAAGCCCTCACTACTGAGAGGTGTCAAGAGCGTCTTTCTCTTGAAAGACTTGAAATTCTGGGTGATGCTTTTCTCAAATTTGCTGTTGGCCGACGGCTTTTTCTTTTGCATGATACCCTTGATGAGGGGGAGCTTACAAGGAGACGCTCTAGTGCTGTAAATAATCTGAATTTGTTGAAATTAGCATGTAGAAAGAACTTGCAGGTATGACTAAATCTGAATATAATGTTTATCTTCCAAATATTTATTTAAATGTTCTTTTTGCATTTATTTTTCCATTTTTAGCATATTCTTTTATTGTTTATTCCAAATACTTGACGTCTCGTTTAATTGATAAAAGATCTTATCAAAGAAGAGTTTACAAAATGTAGAATGCATGCTAAACAAATAATAAGAGTAGCATAAAACTGATGAGCTGATGGCCTCTAATCTCATAGAATCTCAGCTCAAGATAAATGCTCTAGTATTTTTGATGTATAACACATAATTGATAACTATTTTAATCCATAGCATCTATGTTGGGCGACCTTAATTCTTAAAGGTACAACTGTTCTTCTCCAACGAAATATTCCAAATCATTGCAAAAACTGCAAAATGCCACAATCTTTAAGCCTTTTCTACCTTGCAAAGGCTCTAGATTTCATTTCAAAAGAACTCTACTTTCTCCAGACGTCTAACTTTCCTTGGAAACTCCAATTGTATTGAGTGGTTATGCAATGAAGGAATAGGTAAGGATGCTATCATCTGGACAAATTTGTTTGGTCTATGGACTTTCAACCAGTCATTAGTATTACTCTTTTTGTGAATCGTAGCCCAAACAAAACCCGCATTTTAAATGTATTTTTAGCCTTCCAAAATTTGGTTTAGGGCTATTGGACTATTAGTCCAACGAGTATATAAAGATTAAACAAAAAATGCTGGTACCTTCAAAAGTTAAGATTTCTACTACCTATAAGCTAGAAGAGTGAAAATAAGCAAGGTGGTCAAGTTAAAAGAAAATATAAAAGCCTTCCTATCATTTATGTTCCCAAAAAGGTGAAAATTTCAGGGGGAGTGTGAGGAGATTCTAAATAAGAACATAGTGAAGAGCACATCTTTTTTTAAGGATAATGTAAAAAATCAGAAAATGAAGCATCTCTTTTCCAAACACCTTTCCAAAAGTAAATACAAGATCCATTGCATTTTTATATTTGATGAAAGGGTTAAAGAATAGATGCATGTTAAATGAGCTTCCAAAGACGGTTTCACGAGTGATGGTAGCATTTATCTAGGGATCCTGCTCTCTCTGTTGCTACTGGAATTTATTGTTAGTTACCTTACACTATAGTGAATTATGTTTCCTAGGAAATGACCATGAACTTTTCTTAATAAGGGTGGTGTTTCTGGATATCAAATTCTCAGTAATCAACTCCCTTCATGACAACTAGCGAAATGATCCCCCCACCCTTCCAAACCATATCAAGAAAATTCTCAATTTCAATAGCAACTCTAAGAGGCATTTAAAAAAGGAAATAATACACAAAGGACTGTTAACCAAACAAGCTTGGATAAGTGATCTAGGATAACTTATAAGGTTGGCTACTTGGACTAAATGTTGGGTTTGTTAGAAAGATCTTGTAACCAATTCTAGAAAGAACTATAGAAGTAGTGTAGGACTGGAAAGATATCCATAATATCCCACATAAACCCTATTTGTCTTGAATCTTTGTTCTTGTTTTCTTGGTTCTTCTTTTTGTCTGCATCAGTATGTTAGAGGTGAGCACTATTCGGTTTGAACTGAAAAAATTGTACTGAACTCCCTTAATAAAGATATTCTGTGGTTTCTTTGGAAATTCGGTTGGTGAATTTGGCATTTTCGTATAAAAATTTGAGAAAGAGTGATTTTGAAAACCTTGTCCTTGAGCAAAGGGAAACCAATCTAGGTGGATTCTCACTGGGGAAAACAAGTCCCTCATCAAATCAACACGAATACCTTAAATTAGACCTCTTTTTGCAGTACTCTTTTTCTGTAAATCGAGACTTTATTATCCGTTTTGCTCCATCATGTGCCACTTTATACTTTTGACGGAAAATTTTTTCCCTCCCCTTTTAGTTCAGCACCTGAGTAAAATTTATTCCATTTATTTTTTGGGTATATATACGTGACCAACCGTTTGATCCTTGTGAATTCTCACTTTATACTTTTGACATGAAATTTTTTTTCCCTCCCCTTTTAGTTCAGTGCCTGAGTAAATATAATTTATTCCATTTATTTTTCAGGTATATATACGTGACCAACCATTTGATCCCTGTGAATTCTTTGCTTTGGGCCGTCCTTGCCCTAGAATTTGTACCAAGGAATCAGAAGAAAGTATTCATTATCAAAATGGAAACCATGCAGCAGGTCAAGCAAATGCCAGTGAAGTCAGATGCAGTAAAGGACACCATTGGTTACATAAGAAAACAATTGCTGATGTAGTTGAGGCTCTCATTGGAGCATTCATAGTTGATAGTGGCTTTAAAGCAGCAACTGCATTTCTTAAGTGGCTGGGCATCAGTGTGGACTTCAAAGCTTCAGAAGTTATTAGGGTCTGCCTAGCAAGCAGTAGCTTCATGCCACTAGCTCCTTCCATAGATATTGTTGCCCTTGAAAATTTGTTGGGGCATCAGTTTCACCATAGAGGTTTACTTCTACAAGCTTTTGTGCATCCTTCCTATGACAAGCATGGAGGAGGTTGCTATCAGGTATGTGCTATTTCTTATTTCTAATTGGGGATTAAGCAGAAATCTATCCTCCATTCGTTGTAATATTTTCTCAAATATCTGGCTTTGCGAGCATCTCATCACTATTCTGACATCAAAATTTGCTAAAATGTTGATGGTTTCAACCAGAGACTCGAGTTTCTTGGAGACGCTATCCTGGATTACTTGATTACATCATATCTGTTTTCGGTTTATCCCAAGTTGAAGCCTGGTCACTTGACAGATCTAAGATCGGCGTTAGTGAACAACAGAGCCTTTGCCAATATTGCGGTTAATCGATGTTTTCACAAATTTCTTATATCTGATTCCAGCAACCTTTCGGAGGCAGTAAAAGATTATGTGGAGTTTGTTAAAACAGCAGCATCAGATAAGGGTTTGTTTGAAGGGCCAAAGTGTCCCAAGGTATACATTGACAATTCTGATCTGGCTAATTTGAACATAGATTTGCTCAAGAACGTCAATTAGGCTGCGTGGAGTTTGGTGAGCCAAACCAACTGGTTTCCTGTTGGATTGTTTTTAAAATATCCGGTTCGGTTTCCGTTTTAACAGAAAATCCGAATCTTTTGGTTTGCTCCTATTTGCATTAAGCCCAAAATAAGTCCAACTCCATAAGAAAATAGCTAAAATCAAATTGAACCAATCCAACTAAAATCACTTAGGTTCTGTACACTGATTTTTTTTTTTTTTTAAAAAAAAAATTGGTTATGGCTTTCTACTGGTTCAATTTGATTTGAACTGAATTGATTGAATGCTCATCCCTAATGCCAACTATGGGAGATTGAGGAGATGTGCTTAAAAATGGGTTGGATGGCAAAATTTTTTATGGTTGGAAATATGCAAATGAGCGAAATACCGTTCATTATTTGCTACAATATAAAAGAAAATGGTTTGATCTTCTAATATTCTTTGATTGGAAATGAATGTAATGAGCATCTTTGGAATTCATATCATTTCTCTATTATATACATGCTATGGTTTCTTGGTTTTCATTAACACAATTTATATCCATTCATGTAAAGAGAACAATGATATTGATAATGGATAAATGAAAAAGAAAAATATGGTGATTTGAAATTGAAGTGAAATTATGTGTTTAAACTAAACATTATGATTCCAACTTACTGAGAAGTGTGAAGTTGTATTATCATAAAATTATAAGGTTATATTCACTGAGCTTCAGTTATCAATACTATTAGTTTCTTTGCAACTTTACTATTGATATCAAACGCATTAAATTTGCTCTCTTCAGAGAGATTTGTGCAAACAAATGGCCAGTTATTATCATGATGCTTTCAAAACATGAGAGCAATTTCTGATGCACCTTTCATTCATATAATTTTATTTAGAAAGGTTTTGAAACTTTATCTAATTTCATTTATTGATTCAGGTACTTGGCGACTTGGTAGAGTCTTGTCTAGGTGCTATTCTTTTAGACACAGGATTCAATTTGAACCATATCTGGGAGTTAATGCTATCTTTCTTGGCTCCGATTCTGAATTCTTGCAATGTGCAACTGAATCCTTTTAGAGAACTACAAGAACTTTGCCAATCCCAAAATTGGGGTTTGGAATTTCCAACATCAAAGAAGGGCAGAACCTTTTATGTTGAAGCGAAAGTAGATGGTAAAGATGTATGTCTTTCTGCTTCTGCAAGTAACTTAAACAAAAAGGAGGCCATTATAATTGCTTCAGAGCAAATATTTGTGAAGTTGAAGGTGAGAACTTGTGGATCTATTGCATGTATTTACTCCGTGAAACCTGTGATGCTTCTTTTGACGCAAACTTCTGTCATAGATTTTTAGATATGAATGCCATTTATACAAGTTTGTAAGAGCATCTTTGCCCTATAAAGTATTAATATTGTCTCTTTTCAACTTGAGTGTTCTCAATGCTTGGTTTGTTTTGCGATCTTTTCATATGTTGTGTTTTTTTATCTGGGTGTGATCTTGCGTTTTTTTTTTTCTGCTTCAAGAATTTGAGCTTGTGAAATGCATCCTCCAAGTTTATTAAGGTATGATGTTGAGAGAGGGTTAACGAGCTCTGCAGTAATGAACCCTTAGAAATTTGAGCCAGAGCATTCTCTCCACTAGCCTTTATATGATTAGGGGCACTCATTCAATAGATAGATGTCCAATCTTGCAGTAGCTTGTTACTCAGCCTCAGTCTTATGCACATACTTGCTTTAACAAATCATCTGAAGCAATTATGTCTTTCCTATGGTTAAAGTTTGCTTACTTGAGTAGCATGAACATATACAAACTGTTGTTATATATTGCTGTATGTATGAGTAGTATAGTTTAGGTGTAAAGGGTAGCTTAGGTATTTTGGAAATAACCTACATCTATAAATAAGAGTGAATTGTATCTCATTTGTTATGCAAGAAGTAATAAAAGCTCTCTCATTACACAGAAAATCAACATGGTATCAGAGCCTAAAACCCACCTTTCGTCAGCCCAAACACAGTAGAGAGAGAAAAACCCTAGCCTAGGTTGAAGCTACTGCGACCACCGGAGAGAGTGAACCGTCACCGCCCAGACTAAGTGGAAGAGGAGTCGTTGATCGGCCTTTGCCCGTTTTCCCGTCACCAGCAGACGCCGCGCATGTGCTCACGCGCCGCCGACAATTCTGCCGTCTTCTTCACACGCCGGCGCGTGGCGCTTACTCCGGCCACTTCTCCGGTAGCGGATCACTCCAGCAGCATCGCCTTGGTGTTGCGCCTCCTCCTAGGCTATTTTCCTGCACTAGTTCTTGTGTTTTCGGGGCTATCTTTCGGGTTGCACCATTTTTTGGTTGTTTTTTTTTTTTGCGGTATTCAGACTTGATTTCAGTAATTTCTATTGTTTTTGACAATGGGTGATAGTATTGACACTAAATTTGGTGCTTCATATGACAACCCATCATTACAAATCAGTCCGGTGAAGCTAAATAGTACAAATTATCTTGCATGGTCTAGGTCATGCCTATTGTTCATTAAATCTAGAAGGTTATAAGGCTATATTACGGGTTCTAAAGCCTCACCCGCACCTGAAAGCAACGCTTATGTCAAATGGGACTCTGAAAACTCATTAGTTATGTCTTGGCTTATAAATTCTATGGAGCCTAGAATTGCTAATGGGTAGTTAATGTTGGATACTGCAGCAAGAATTTGGAAAACTGTGACTACGACCTACTCTCAGCGTGGAAATTATACTCAAGTGTATGAGCTTCGCAACAAAGTCCACAACATGAAGCAAGGGGAATTGACAATTAACCAGTACTATGTTGCCTTGAATGACCTATAGCAACAGCTAGACTACTATGAGACCTTTCATCCCAAGTACGAAGTGAATGCGGCTGAATACCAGAAAAAGGTAGAGACTGAGAGAGTCTATGAGTTTCTTGCAGGATTGCATGCCCGATTAGGATCCAGATCTTGGGGAAAGATCCTCTACTTTCCTTAGAGGAAACATACTCTTATGTACAATAGGAGGAGAGTAGGAGAGGTGTGATGTTATCCCCTGGGCCATCTGAGAGAGCTGGACTTGTAGCTTCTCAATCCTTACAAACTATTCATA
>CANUEP010046097.1:0-11985 GCA_947857235.1 Jatropha podagrica | reverse complement strand
AGAATAAGGGAAAAGATGTGTTAGGAGACTAACATTTTAGAGGTTTGTTCTATTTCTCATCTTTAAATATTTTTAGGAATTATTTGGTGTGATTCTATATTTTTGTGCTTCAAGACTTGATTTTTATGCTTTAAATGAGTTGATCTATGTTTAATATGTCTCATTTATGCTAGATGTAATTTTTATGAAATTTTAGTTTATGCTTTTCATATTGATCGAATTTAATAATATTTTTTTTTAAAAAAAATCTCTATATTAGTTTTTAATGATTTTATGCTTAAATCTACTTATATGAATATTGTAGATGCTAAATATGGGCTTTTGTGAAATTTAAATATTGTTAATATTTTTTTAAGGTTATCTAAATTTATGGTATTATTTTTTTTTTATGATGTTTAAATACTATTTTATGTATGTGATATGTAAATATTATAGTGTGAGGTTAAAGATAATAAAAAAGATAATTTTAGTAAATTATTAGACTTGTTATGTAAAATTATTGGAGACATAATTTATTTTGAGTACGAAATAATATTTTCATGACTCATGAATTTATTTAGACATGTTCCAACGATCAAGGAGAAATTTTTTATGCTTATGGAGAAGTTGGACAAAGAAAATTTTAAGGACTATTAAGACATTTTCTAAGGATCCAAATGCAATTTGCATTAATTATGGACTAAAGAATTATTTGAGACTTGATTAAGGACTATAATTATAAATTGGACCCTTAAAAGGGATTAAATTGTAGACTATGGATAAATTAATATACTATTAGTCTATTTATTCCAAGTGGGACACATTTATAATTAATGAGGACCTTAAGGACTAAATTATAATTTGTCCTTAATCAAGATGATTGATTAAGTAGGATTAGTGATAATTAAGTAGTAGTAATAAATTAATTGGTTAGTAGTAATTTAATTAAGGGGTTAGATAGTTAATTGGTGATTAATTAGGTATTTAATTAGTAAATAATATGAATAATAAAAATAATAAAATTTGATGGCTACTACATCAATTAAGTAAAGAATTAAATTAATCTTGGAAGTTAAAGAAATATTGGTTTTAAAAATCCTATTAGATCAATTAAATAATTAATTGATCCACTTAAGTTTAAGTAAGGAGAATATTAGAAATAATTGAATTATGGATTAATTAGGTGGTGATATAGCACGTTTAATATTAATGCCTCGAGAATTGTGTCATAATCTTAGAATTTGTGCATATTAATAAATTATGAGTGATTATGTGAAATATACTACAATTTTAATTTTAATTGGATGATATAATTTTTTTGGTGTCATGATAAAATATCTTATGAAATAAAATATTCTTTGTGAATATAATAAAGTATAAGAAAACAAGAATGATTATGTGCTTAACATATATATATATATATATATGATTTACGATTATGAAATTATGATGAAATGTTTAATATGGAAAAATATGATTTTTATGAATAAAGAGGACTTATAAAAGAGAATATTTTTTTCCTGTAATAAAATATTCCGGTGGAATATTGAGACTAGATATTTTATTTATAAATACTATTATGTATGAATTATAAAATGAATTAATTCAAATAAATATTTTGTCTGCCTTAGTCTACTTGGTTGAGTCAGTAGTTGTATAGAGGTATGGCATGCCATAGGAAATACTCTCATTCTTAAGGATCAACTACTCTCATTCATACTTTTACAATTCTAAGACCATAAAGTTCGACTTTGCTCTTCTTTCTTAGTTGAGTTAAAGCCCGACTTAGCTTTCAAAATTTGATCCTTTCAACTTTCAGTCACACTTTGACCTTTCTTAGGATATTAGATAGTTTATTCATTATTAATTAATCTAAGGATTAATTAATAATTCATCAATTAACACTAGTATATAAGACTATTATACGAGTCCTTGCGCCCTACTTTAGCTTATATTAGAGGAAGACTCGACCTCTTTGGTTAATAACAATCATGGAGCTTTGATTTGGCCGTGCCATAAACATGAGGCTATAATCACTAAACTCAAACTTTATCAATTAAGCCCCATCCATCCAGGACCTTATCAAATTTCAAGCCCAGTTCATTTGGCACTATGCATACTTTAAGCCCGATTTGTTCAGTAAACTAAGTCTGGTCCATTTGGCAAAATCACAAAACTAGTTTTCAAACTAAGCCCAGATCATCTGGCACACTTGTAAGCCCACTTTAAGAGTGGCATCCTCAGAACCCTACCATCTTGATCAATGGTAGAACTTCATGTGCCCTGATCCTCATACAAATGAGGTACGAAGGCATACCTATGGATTTTAGCCTGGGTAGTGGGCCCCCGAACTGATCGGTCGGGACTTAGGGGAATGTGTTGCACAACCTAGAATCCTTGATAAATAAGGCTAGAGTCGGGCTCCCCTCTAAATTACACACCTTTACTTTTAATGCGCTATATTCTAGATATTGCCATGCATTACTAGTATGTTCATGCATTGATAAACTGACATTCATGCAAAATAATACTTTCGATTTTCTATTAGACCCAAACTCTTGATCCAATCTGCAAGGAAGCTGAAAACCTAGTCCCTAAACCCAATGATTCGAGGCTAGTGCATTTTATCCATTGTGGAACTCTAAAAGGAGTCAATCACGAGGTTTTTTACCTTAAATTTTCCCCAAAAACAAAAGCAAATTAATGTGGCGACTCTAACTCAACGCATATAGTCACTTCAGAGAGCTAATCCGATATCACTAAAAACCACAAAACCAAGCCATAATCTGACAAATTGGTAATCAGACCAACTAATCACAACAGGACACAGGAAAAAGGAACCATAGGTGAGTTTCACCCAGTTCTCTATGATGAATCGACCAGATGGGCCAGTCTGAAAAGGCTCCATCCCTCATACCTTTTCCATGCCACCTGGGAGGGGGCTCACATGCTAGCGACTCAGCTGGGGACTAAAATAGTTTTTTAATTAAAAAATGTAGTAATAGGATTACCGAGTAGGATTTGGATCTCTAGTTTGGATCTAATTGAAAATCACGTCTGCATATTTGAGATGCATCATTTAGGATCTTTTTCTATCTAGAAGTAAGCAAATCAAGTTGATATTATCACTCAGGGGCAATCTTCCTTAGAGCTATCCTGGGTCGAGAAAGCTACTCACTCATCATGCACACCTCTGTTCCTTACATTAAGGTAAAGAGTTTGGCCTATCAATCGTTCCATTAGATATGACATGGTGAAATGACGAGGTATATACCAACTCTAGTGGATGGAACCCTTAAAATCAATCCACCAATAGCATGTAATGACCCTAGATCCGATCCTTAGGATTATATTCATCCTACATCATGAATTTTTTTTACATAACATTCATGTACTCACACATTACATTTTATGGACAAAGAGTAACAAATCTAGTGGAAAACCTAAACACCAACTAATGGTCAACCTAAACACCATTCCAGTGGTAAACCTAAACACCAACTAGTGGTCAAACCCTAACACCAAACATTGGTAAACCAAACACCAACCAGTGGTCAAACCTAAACACCAACCAGTGGTAGGCCTAAAACACCAATCCTTATCTAAAGCCTCAGACCTAACCTAAACACCTCAGATTATCAAAAGCCTCAAACCTAACTTGAGCATCTCAAATTTTAAAAGCCTGAAACTTGACCTGAACACTTCAGAATATCCGAAGTCTCAAACCTAACCTGAGCACCCCCATTCCCTTAATTGGGGGTAATGCTCGAGTCTTGCCATCAAATCTTGGCTTCTACATTGCTTCCTCCTATCCCAAAAATAACAAACCTTACCTGAGCACCTTAGAATATCCACAGCTTGAAACTTGACCTGACCACCCGCATTCCCTAAACTGGGGCCAATGCATAAGTCATGCCATCAAATCTTGGCTCATGTTTTGCTTCCTTCTATCTAAAAAACCTCAAACCTTACTTGAGCCCTTTAGATTCCCAAAAGCCTCAAACTTGACCTGAGCCCCTCAAATTATCTAAATAGCCTCGAAACCTGATCTAAGCACCCTATTCCGTAAAACTAGGGGCAATACCCAAAATATGTCGTCAAGTCTTGGCTCGTGCATTTCTTCCTGCTATCCAAAGCCTCAAACGCTGACCTAAGTCACCAAACCCTAATAGTGTATGCTTCTAAGAACCTCTACAATAGCTGTATACTAATGCCACTCTCTTATTTGCTTCTACTAGAGAACAACAATGACGATGGCTTTACTCACTGATTTCAAAGCATTTATGGAAGAAAAGCTCCGAGAAACAAGAAACCCACTTCTAAACAATGTTGACTGAACATAATAACTCCCTTCAAAATACTATCACCACTCAGAAAGAGACTATGTTGGGGTAAGTAAGGACCTTAATAACTGCCAGTCAGGACAACAATGCTCCTCCAAACCTGGTCAAGGGATCTAATGAACAACATATCATTCCACCCAATGGCGATCAAATTGCCCGAGGGTTAGTTATTGAGACAGGGGCCACTTCCAATGCTGCTACTACCTTGAACTAGAGAGGGGATGATTCTGCCTCTCTAAAGGTAAAAAAGATGATGGAGAAGATGGACTCCTTTGAAAAATTCCTCAAGAGCACCAAGAAGTATCAGGATCTTGTTGATGTAGGCTCTCTCGCACTCTTCCCAAAGGCCAAGCTGCCTACCTAGTTCAAAATGCCTGCCATGGATAAATTTGATGGCACACTTAGACTCATCTCAAGATGTATGTGGGTTCCCTCACTCCTTTCGGTACAATAAGCTCCTTGCTCAGTTATTCCAATAATCTCTCATTGGCGCCGCTCTCCGTTAGTTTGTTGCCTTAGACAATGCCAAAAAGAAAACATGGGATTAGATCTATAATGCTTTTAACCAACAGTAACACTACAATGTGGAGGTTGACATTACTAGAAGAGACTTAGAGACCACTAAACAAGTGGCCCGAGAATTGTTCTCCTAGTTCCTTATATGGTGGAGAGCCAAGGCTACTCAAATGCTTAATTGCCCCTTAGAGCAGGAACATATTAACATCATAGTTAAGAATTTGCTTCCCCCTTACTAGAATCACTTGAGGACCCAATACCTTTCAGACTTCAGGGCTCTCATCGCTACTGCTACCAAAATAAAGGACTTGTTCTAGTCAGGCTAGATCAATGAGGATCAAACTTCTTCCTATAGATACATGAACCCACAAACCAGTTATCATGTAGCTCCTCCAATCCCTCAGAAAAGCGATGAGGTGGCCAATTTGATAAGCCAAAGAAAACTTCCTCCTCCTCTACCAAGACAAGTTGCTTGAGCAAAAAATTCATAGATCTTGGGGTTCCCCTCTCATTCATCTTCCAAAAGTCTATAGATGACAAGTTGATACCACCCTTAGAATTAAGACCCCTACCTAGTCTCATCCTAAAGCACAACCTCAACTCCTTTTGCTCTTTCTAGCACTGACCTAGGCACAAGTCTGATGCTTACAAAACCTTGAGACACAAGATCCACAACCTAGTAAAAAGTGGTCAGATTCTCCTTGTTTGACCCTGAACATAAACACCAACCCACTCCCTCATCACCAAAATAATATACACATGATTCATCAAGAGCCAGATTCTGACATGGGCTCTCTGATCCACCCCATCATCAATGGCTCATACTGCATTATAGACTTGAATGACGTACTTGAGAAAATCAATATCGTTACTCACAGTGCGAGACAACACCCATCTCCTCCTCCTAAAGCTCTACCCAACCCATCCACCCTAGCCAAAGACATTCCCAGTTTCAACTCTAGACCACAACCCGAGAATTTAGTCTTAGAATAGCTGAAGAAGACTAAAGCTAACATCTCCATATAGTGATTAATTCAATCGCCCTTTGTGCACCACGAAGCTCTAATTAAGGCCATGAATCACTATTAGATAATAGCTTATATCACTTTTGAGGCATTGGTGGCATCCATTAAGAGGAACCCCCTAGCATTGGCTCTCTACTTTTCAAACCATGAGATCCCTTCTAGAGGAGACCATAAAAAAGCCTTGTACATCAAAGTCGAAGTCAAGGGTAAAACAATGCTTATTATAACAGACTATTTTTCAGTGTCAATAATAGTGATTTACCGATCTGTGAATAGTACCATCAGTCCAGGACTTAGTATTATTTTGGTCTAGAAAAATTACTACATGTGTCTAATATGTTAATTAATATTTTTGGAGCATGTTTGCATGATTTAGGTGGATAGGGAATATTTCATGAATATTTTTTATGAATTGCAGCAACTAATGAATATTATTTCTAGTGTTGTATATTAAGGAATAAATGAGGAATTATTTTTGTGGAGTTTATTTAATTAATTTGTGGAGTTAAATAATATTTAGAAGAGACTTATTTGAGAAATATTTAGAGCCATTGGATGAGATTACCTAGGACTTGATCATAACCCTTGATTTAGCATAAAATGAGGAAGCAAAGTTTGACTTTGCTACTTAAGTTACCAATACTTTCTCTTTCTTCTCTCCACCATCTCCACGCCATTTTCACTCTCTTCTTCCTCCATTTTTCTTTCATTTTCTTACCTCTAATTACCACTAAACAACCAAATCAAATCATAGAATTGTGATTGACCTTAAGAAACAAGTAGTAGGAGTTGGAAATTATGAATAAATACTTAGAGAATTGAAGTTGCCATTGAAGAGGTAAGTTGTGATTTTTGGTTTTTGTGATTCTATAAGTAGAATTCTAGGATTAGACATGGAATCAATGCATTAAGTCATGCTCCTTCTATTTCCTATGTTAAATTTTGAGTTTAATGAGAATTTTTCCGACTTGAAGAGGTTGGTGAACCTTCTCACAAAGGGAAGAAAAAAAGCTTAAGAGAAGAGCTTTATAAGCTCCTTCAAGCTTCCTTTTAAGGTTAGTGCACTACTACTTCATTTCCTCTTTCATTTTCTTTAAGTTGTAATTTTTAGCTTTTTGAATGGGAATTTTGTATGTTTTGGTTAAATTGATGAATTTTGTTGATAGATGTGTTCTTAAGTGGGACTAGAAGTCATTTTTCGACCCTTTTATAATTTCCATTTATTTCTGACTTCTTCATGAAAGTTGTAGCTCTACTTCTCAAATTTTCAAAACATCCTCTTATGTTCAATTCAAATACCTGTAGCTCAACTTATGATTTAAATATCAAAACTGGTTCTGTTATGGTATCTCACTTGTATATCCAAATTGATTATTCATATTGGCCACTAAAATGATAAGATAATGTCTTGTGTTCTTCATAAAAGTTGAAGTTATACTTCTTAGATTTCTAAATCATCCTCTTGTGTCTAATTTGAATACCTATAGCTCAACTTATGATTTTTATACCAAAACTAGTTGTGTTGAATCATATCTGTTTTGTTGGTCTGTGTTATTGGGTTTCTTAAACTCTCTTAGAAAATTATCTAGACTATGGTCCCTTCATGACATTTGTACCATTTTATCTTAGCTTTCTAATAAAATAAGTTTCACTCAATTTGAGGTCCTACAACTTCCATTATACCGTGAGAACACAAAAAAGGTCAGGTTTATATAAATGCTGGAAATTTCTTAATTTAAGTACTTTTATACTATATTAAGTACATTTATTTTGAATATATCCATTTGAATTTATTTTATTAAGTATAAAAAAAGGAGAACGTGGTAACTTTTGCAAGTTGTAAGTTTAGTGATTTTGAAACAGTAAGTGTAATTTTAGAATGTTTTTGAATAAGGAATGGTGAATCAGAAATAAGATTATTGTGGGAGAATGCATTTATTTTAGGCTCTACTATACATGATTGACATGTGGTATGATGAGATGTATTGTGATATGTGAGCATGCTCGGGTTATTAGTCCTTATAAATAGGCGGACGCGCTTATTATTTATGGTAGTGCTTGCACAGGCGATGGTGGTGCTTTCATAGGCCACGATTCTGTGATTGGTGGGTGGTGCTTCCATAGGCCACGGTGGCACTTCCACAGGCCACGATTGTGTGTCTGGTGGGTGGCACTTTCACAGGCCACGATCGAATCTGCTTACATTCATTCGGTATGGGTATGAGCCTTAAATAAAAAAAAAATGGAATTTTATTTCGTCATAAAGAAATTGGAAAGATATAAATATATTGGTATTTGTGATATTTCTTATTTATATGGAGTTTGGTATAAATTTTAAGGTGTGAATTTCTTTATTGATTTTTTAAAATATTCGAATTTAACTAATACTTTTTTGGTGTTTAATATATATATTTGAAATTGAGAATTTTAAAATATATTTGAGATTTGTTACCTTGGTATTTCTTGGTTATGTTAATTTATAATTAGATAGCACCACCGAGTCTTCCACTCAGCGCATTGATTTTTATCACGCGCAAGTTGTGAGCTGTGGGTGCTACGTGAAGACCAAAGAGGTAGCATCAGAGCAGAAGCATAGTTTTTGGGTAGAATCATCTAGTAGGATGAAATTTTTGGCATGTATAATATTATTGTAAGAAGTATTGGAGTTGTAAATATTGATATTGTAAATAATGAGTTTGACGATTATATAAGCATTATTATTTGATTATATTTATGGTGTATGAATGATAGCTTGTAAATTAAGCATAAAATGTTATATATTTGATTATTGTTTATGGTGATTTTTGGCTTAAATGAAGACTTTTCACTTGGTTTACATATTTCCCATAGGAAATGCGACATTTGGCAAAAAGGAAGCTTTGGAGGCTAATTTTGAAAGTTTTGGTGAAAGTTATCAAATTGGTGCTAAGTCCTCAAAAATGCTTATGGAAGTTTGCAGTTAGCGCTTGGGCAAGCACAGGGAGAGACCAATCCAGGAGAGAGAATAGCTACTGGAAGTGTTGTAATAGCGCTTGGGCAAGCGCAATGTAGCAAACCTGCAGGAAAGAGAAACGCTTTTGGAAGTCTTGGCCTAGTGCTGAGGCAAGCGCTATGCGGTTCGCACCTGCAGGTGAGAGAATAGCTACTGGAAGTTTTGTAATAGCGCTTGGGCAAGCGCTAGAGAGCTACGACCTGGATTTTGACAAATCTTACCAGACGCGAGGAAATCTTTTTAAATGGAAGCTGGCCCAAATTTTTAGGAATTTTATAGATAATTAAATATTTTAATTTTCTTTTAAAAATATATTATTTAGTTTTAGGGATTTATTTTCTTTATAAATAGGATTAGAAGATTTGTAAAGGGGACCTTCTCCTCCTCCTCTTCTTCCCCATTACTTTCATTTCTACGTTTAAAAAAACAAAACAACAGATCCATTTTTATTTCTTCATGTTCTTCACAGCCATGAGCGGCTAAGCTTAATATTTCAGTCAACGGTTAAATTCAAGCAGGGATTCTTCGCAATTGTGAGATCTAAACACGATAAGCATACTATTTAAATCTGTTTGGCTTTTGTGTGTTTCTGCACTTATGAGAAACCCCATCTCTAGTGTTTTCTTATAATTTGTTCACTAATGGCCCATTGTTCAAACCATAGGGAAGCAAATAGCTATCAATTAGGTTGAGATTTGTATTGTCTAACTGAATTGAATAGGTAGCAAATAGTATAATTTGATTGCGTCCAAGCCTTTGGATTATATTATGGAAACCCACAATCTGTTTTAAATGAATTGCCGCTTGTGAGTTTGTTGAATAGGGCAGGGTCTTTCTAGTTTTCATTGTTGTTAGCGAATTAAATTTTATCGCTAGTTTAGGATTGTTCGTTAATTGGGGATTATTCTAGCACTTTGTCTGTGTAATCTAATACTATGAAAGATTTTTCGGAGGCGCTTGTCCAAAGATTATAGCCTGTCAGTCATTCAATTTTTAGAGTAATTTTTATATCCATGATCGATTAAGAGAATCTCCTACTGTGAATCACCCTTGGCTAAAGCATATCCTCTATCGGTATTTATTATTTAATTTATCGCTTTCTGTTATTTAGTTATTATTTTCAATTGCTATTTGATCAAACCCCCCTTTTGTTTATTTGTCCTTATAAACTGGTTTCAAATTAAAATCAAATTTTGTTAGTATCTAGGGTTCGACCTTCTTTCCCTATCTACAGTTTATCTAGATTAGGAAACCAGGAATTATTTTTGTGGCTTCGGCACCTATCAAATTTTGGTGTTGTTGCTAGGGACTAATATAAATTTGATTTTTGATTTTGATGACCAGATCTGAACAGACTAACTTAGATTTTTATCCAGAAATCGAGAAACGTGTAACGAACTATTTTTCAATGTCGGTTATAGTGATTTACCAGTCTATGAATAGTACCATCGGTCCGGCATATGGTATTATTTTGGTCCGAAAAAATTACTACATGTGTTAATATTATAATTAATATTTTTGGAGCATGTTTGCATGATTTAGATGGATACAGAATATTTTATGAATATTTTTGGAGAATTGCGGCAATTAAGGAATATTATTTTTATTGTGGTATATTAAGGAATAAATGGTGAATTATTTTTTAGAAGATTAATTTAATTAAATTGTGGAGTTAAATAATATTTAAAAAAAAATTATTTGAGGAATATTTAGAGTTGTTGGATGAGATTACCTAGGATTTGATCATAGTCATTCATTTGACATAAAGTGAGGAAGTCAAATTTGACTTTGCCTCTTAAAGATAAACATCACCCCATCTACACATTCTCTTTCTTCTTCCTCTCCATTCTCCACGCCATTTCTTCTTCTCTTCTTCTTCCTCCATTTCTTTCATTTTTCTACTACAAATCTCCATTAAACCACCTAATTAAATCTTAGAAAAGTAATTTACTCTTGAGGAACAAGTAGTAGAAGTTGAAATTTGGAGTTTCTAAGCTTTGGATTTGAAGTTGCCATTGAAGGAGGTGAGTTGTAATTTTTGGATTTCGTAATTTATTAAGTAAAATTCTAGGATTAGCCATGAAGTTAATGCATTAGGTCATGCTCCTTTCTTTTCTATTGTTAATTTTTTATTTTAATGTTATCTTTCTCCTACTTGAAGAGGTTGGTAAATCCTCTCACAAAGGCAAGGAGAAATCCCAAGGATAGAGTTTTTAAGCTTGTTTAAGCTTGAAAAAGAGGTTAGTGCAATAATATCCTAGTTTCCCTTTCATTATCTTAAGTTTTAAATTTTAGGTTTTTTTGATGAATTTTGATGTTAGAGGTGTACTTAGGGTGGACTGGAAGTTATTTTTTACCCTTTTACAATTTCTATTTGCTCGCGACTTCTTCATGAAATTTGTAGCTCTATTTCTCAGCTTTTTAAAACATCCTCTTATGTTCAATTCCAATACTTGTAGCTCAACTTATGATTTAAATACCAAAATTGGTTCTGTTATGGCATCTCACTTGTATATCCGAATTAACTATCCCTTTTGGCCACTAAAATGGAAAGATAATATCTTGTGTTCTTCACAAAAGTTGTATGTCTACTTCTTATCTTTCTAAATCATCCTCTTTTGTAGAATTTGAATACATATATCTCAACTTATGATTTTTATACCAAAACTGGTTCTGTTGAATCGTGTTGGATTGTTGGTCTGTGTTCTTGGGTTTCTTTCACCCTCTTAGAAAATGATCTGGACTATGGTCCCTTCATGAAATTTGTATTATTTTGTCTTATCTTTCTAAGGAATTAAGTTTCACTCAATTTGAAGTCCTATAACTTCATTTATACTCTGAGAACACTGCAAAGGTCAGGTTTATGGAATTAATTTGGAAAGAAAACATTTTCCCTTCATTCTCCATGGTTGGCCGAACCCTTGTTTGGTGAAGGACACCATGCTCTTTGTGATTTCTATGCTTGATTTAAACTTTAATAAGGTTTTTATTAAGTAATTTGTTGGTGGTTAAGATTTCTCTTTTGAATTTTGGTGTTTAAAGATTTTAGTAAGACTTAAAGAAGGTTTTTAAAGTATTAAAAGAGTTTTATGGTTACTTGTTTGAGAAATGGATTTAATGATTTTAAAGA